>BHFT01003831.1:0-125511 GCA_004320025.1 Laticauda laticaudata | reverse complement strand
TGACTACAAGTTCATGTACACGATGCTTCAGGCAACGGCTCATCTTCAGATGCCCAGGTATACACGCCAGTGACCTCAAGGAGGGGCTGGAATGCAACCTCATTGTGGGCTCCCCAGATCCAGAACCCCTGCCCAACGACATGCAAGATGTGCCCTACTTCATCGTGGGGGATGACGCTTCTCCCTCAGAACCTACCTCATGAAGCCCTACACCTCCAGATGCCTCACCCGTGAAGAGAGGATTTTCAACTACAGGCTGTCCAGGGCAAGGCGGGTGGTGGAGAACGCCTTTGGCAATCCTGGCCAACAGGTTCCAGGTACTTCTCACCACGCTGCAGCATCGCCCACAGACCGTGAGGAGGATCGTGGAAGCTTGCTGCATCCTGCACAATCTCATGCGCACCCGCTACCCAGTCTTGCAGGAACAGGCTCGTGGACCTCCAACAAGGCAATGGGACATGGAGCTGGGGAATGGAGGCAAGGGCAAAACCTGATAGACACTGAGGATGTGCAAGGCCCCAACAGAGCCTCACGTGAAGGGAAAGAAGAAGCGCAACCTCCTGAAACACTGATGCAACTCCCCAGCTGGAGCATGGAGTGGCAAGACAGGATGGTAAATGCTTAATGGATGCTTCCTTCAGCCTGTCTCATCACGGATGAGATTGGGCCATGTATGTTTGGTTGGCCTACAATGAACAGGGCATTTAATAAAGGTTGTGTTTATGTTGAAATGTGTGGATCAATGATTAAATTGTTATTGATAATAAAGGCCATAGGTGTGGCACCTGGGAGGGTGACCATACAGTCCCACTATGCTTGCATGGAGGTTTATCTATCCCACAGCTATTAACCACCCTAAAGGATCCCTGCCCACCCCACTGCTATCTAACCCATCCCACAAGCATGCAAAGGCTTAAACCATTTCTAAAAGTTTCCACCAAGACTTTATTAAAAAAGAAATGAGGCAAGTGTGTGAATCAAGGATAGGCTTTATTAACAACAAGCTATAAAAGAAAAATGACCCAAGTCAAGTGTCCAAATAAAGTCCACAGGTAGCCAGCCAGCCAGTCCTCTGGCACTCCTCTTGTTCGCTCAGTCTCAGGGTGAAGGGTCCAGGTGCTGTAGAGGTGGCTGGTGCTGGAGTGCTTGTCTGAAGCACCATTGGGGTGCAGCATCAGCAGTGTAAGCACCAGCAGAAGCACCACCGCCAGAAGCATCATCATCAGCTCCTCCAGAAGCAGAAGCAGCAGAAGCTCCAGCCCCAGAAGAGCGAGCCCGTGCTACAGAAGCCCCAGCAAAAGCAGAGTGAGGGCCAGGGGGTGGGATGGTGGCCCTGTCCCTCTTGCCAGGGCTGGCAGCAGATGGCTGAGGCTTTCTGTTTCCCCATGGTTGTGGGTTGCTGGCTGGCAGGGAGGCTGGTAGGACCAAGGCTGGCAGGAAGGCTCGCAGGTAGGCAGGCACCAAGGCTTGCAGGCAGGCAGGCACCAAGGCTGGCAGGAAGGCTGGCAGGCCAGACTGGCTTGCAGGGAGGCTGGAAGGCAGGCTGGCAGCAAGGCTGCCAAGCGGCGGCAGACAGCAAGGCTGGCAGGGGCTGGCAGCAAGGCTTGAAGCAAGGCTTGCAGGTAGGGCAGGCAAGGCAGTCAATGTGTCGGCAGCAGGTCTTTCCTCTGAATGGTGACCTGCTTCCGAGCTGCTTCCCTTTATATCCCGCGGGGCTTACACAATGCATCCTCCCCGCATGCGCAATTAATGCTCGCATCCCTTGGCTTCTGCTGTGCATCCGCTAGGCTTCCGCTGTGCATCCACTTCATCCACTGTGCATCCACTCTGCATCCGCTTCATCCGTTCCGCGTCCGCTTTGCTGAGGTCCCCCGGAAGCCTTGCGGATGTGCCATCTGCTTTCATCTGCTTCCATCCACTGGGCTTCCGTTCCGCATCCGCTTTCCATCTGCTCTGCGTCCTCCCCCCGTCCGTTCCTTTCTGTGTTATCCGCTCTGGTTATGCAAATTTTCGCCCCTTTTGAGAGCGGATAAAACGGATATTTTTCTCATCCGCTGTGTCCTTTTCACAAACGTTTTGCATCCGTTGGGCAGTGTGACAGGGCCTTAAGTTAGTTTACTTTCGTTTACTTTATTGTCATTTCACCTTGTACAATGAAATCAAATACCATCTTTAGTGCACATCATAACCATGAAAATAAACACAAACACTCATCCTTCCCCTCCACCCATTGAACAGAAAACCCCCAACACTGCACCAACACTGCACTATACAGCAGAATTCAAAAGAGCTACTGCGCTGGGATAGAAGCTGTTTTTCGGCCTATTTCTCCTTTTTTATTATTATTCTGTAGTGTCTGCCAGATGGTAATAGTTCAAAAAAAGGGTTCCCAGTTATCTATGAAGCTGGCATTTCACAGTCAGTTTCATGGATCACAGTATATTTTAGTCCCATATCCCCACTAATGTTGATGACTTTATCTAAATTATGAAGAAAATCGGCAAAACAATTTGCCTGCCAATCTCCAAGTTTTTCATGTTGTTAGTTGATGTTTCATTCATCACTTTTCTATTATCGCAAGTAGCCTAATAGATTACTGAGGTACCAATGTTGACTCTTCAACAGATATGTAGACATGTATATACTATAGTTTTTACCATAAATATAACATCCTCATTTCTTAAAGATGTATCCCTTGCTTCTGTGGGGAGAGAACATCAGTGACATCACATTGATAAATGAACCCTACTGTTGGAGTCTCAGTAAAGACTCCACTAGATTAATGTACAATTAAATCTGTAACTAAAATTTTAGATCAATGCCTTTGGTCATTCTCTTTCTCTCTCTCTCTCACACACACACACACACACAATTTTTAAATCTCTTTTCAAATTGGCAAGACCACATTAAGTGCACTTCATCATTTTTAAGGCATGAAGATTAGGCTTTGACTAATTGGTAGATTTGCTCATTATTTAAATGCAACTTGTTTGCTGTTCCATCATCTATACAGAATCTGGAAAGACATCAGAGACTATCCTATCAATTTAGTTGGAAAAGAACAAATGAATAAAGTATGCTAACAATTTATTCCCTTGGACCGCTCTCTAATATTGTATTGTTTCTCTGTTATTAATTGCTTACATAAAAATAATTTGCTGCTCAGGAATATCTACTCCACATTTAAAAGGCTGGATCTAGTATCAATCTGTGTATCCTTTGGTATGCATTTTATTTTCTTTGCCTGGCACAGTGTCACACAATACTGCATTTATTGGAAGTGAAACGGCTTCTAGTATTGCTGACCCTTTTTTTTTTTTTTTTGCAGNTTTTTTTTTTTTTTTTTGCAGTTTTGGATACCTACAGTAGGTGTTCATTTGTTGTAGATCAGGCCCTGTGGTGATTCTCAGATTAAAATTGTGACATTGTAGGGGTTTATTTGCAAGGTCACTGCCATATTACGATACCAGTAAGGCTATGGCTGGAAAAGCCATAGCCAAAAAAAGAATGCTTAGAAAACGAATGCTTTCTGAGTGATAGATACATGTGTGTTTGTTCATAGGGGAAGCATTTCACTCACAGATCAAGTGATATATCACACAATGCCTGTTTTAGGACAGAACTGGGGAACCTGTGACTTTAAATTCAGCATTATCATCCTTCAAGCCTCCCTAACTGGAATGAAGGAAAATGGCTAGCAAAATTGCCCTCCATTCTGAGGTACAAATTATATGAAAATCATAATGTAAGCCTTCAAATAGGCAGGTGATAGTTTAAAAAGTACTTCCAAGAAGAACATACTGTACTGTAAATGACTGAAGGCTGCTTGATCTTATCAATCACTGCAGGCTTTGGACTCCTCCTATTCAATAAAATAGTGGCAACATAATATTCACCAACCGTTTGGAACAATCTGCATCTGCAATCTCTTTACCATATGAACAGCATGGAAAATTACAAGGTCCTCTTGCTTATTGGTGTTCAGTTAGCTCTACCATTTGGCAACACAATAGGAAACAGCTAAAAAATAAAATAAAAAGGCTAACTTTTCTGGATTTTATACTCTAGCATGAATCTTGACTCTCTCTCTCTCTTTCTGTCTCTCTCTCTCTCTCCCTCTCCCTCTCCTTGTGCAAATGTATAGGATTATATAATACCAACGTTTATGAGAATATTTTTCAAAATCAATGTATATGGCAGTTCTTGCCTTTAGGGCTTTCTATTTCTTTTTCCAAACCTTGAATGTGCAATCTAATATAAAATGCTCCCCAAAACTTTGATTCACTTGTCATTTGATGGATCTTGTCATCCATCTTTTGTTGTTGTTGTTGTTCACCGGCACATTCTGTGATCAATACCTAAGCCACTTCCTGATCCATTCAAGCATTTTCACCTTCATTCCACACAGCTCTACCTGCTGACTCATTTTATAAAGAGGTACCATTTTCTGAAGACATCACAGTCTGGATAAATAATATTTGTAGTCCCCTTCTGTTCACTATTTTGTTTTCTCACCTTTAAAAAAATATTATCGGATTAGTCAGACAGGCTTATTTTTGTAGTAATCCAAGTACAATCCTTTTGATCCAATAATACCACAGTGGGGTCTCTCTATCCTACACATATCAGCCCAACTGGTATTTTCAACTGGAATCAAGGTCCATTGTGCTGTTCCACCTTTCCTGTTCTCATCCCTTTCATGACAAAAGCATATCAAGATTAAGGAACATATGGTACGTTAATATGACTTTGAAAAATTAGACAGCATGTAGGTTTCAGAGATGCATCATTTATTCCTGCTCCCCAAAGAGCTGGACATCAATTGTTAGTAAGTGAGCCTTTCTGGAACAGCTTCCTGTAGTGATATTCCATTTCAAAACTATTTCACCTACAAGTCATGAAATCATTAATGAAGGTCACACCAGTTTCCAAACAGGGTTTTGCATCACATAAAAGGAGATGGGACCAACTCCTCATAATATCTGATACAGCACACAACACTCCTCTATCAATTCATTATGTCTTTGCAATCCAGAAAAATAATACTCTAAGACTTGAGCATGGTTTGTGAGTTTTAAATAACATCCATTAGTTTCCTTTTCTGTCTTGTGTCATTGAGGACTACATGAGACATGATATCTACTATTTTTATTCTCATTGCACAGGAAGACAAAGAGGGAAGTAAAATGATCGTTAGAATATGAGAAGATTTCTGCTGATCAGTTCACAGGTGTTTGCAGCAAACTAAGAATTTATAATAACAATGTGCATGCTGATGTCATGATGTAAAACCAGATTCTTGAGGGACCATGTCATCCCACTGGCATTAGTAGGTCCTGCCCATGCCAATAGAGGAGGCAGCCTCCAGGTCCCATCAACCCAATTATTCTGGCTGCTGGGGTCCAGGAGGAGGGCCTTTTCTGCTGTTGCTCCTACTCTGGGAACATCTTGCCACTCCCCCAATGGGAGGTTGCCCCCAACCCTCCTATCCTTTTGTCTAAAGAGCTAGTTGGCCAGTTGGCCTGGGGCATCCCAATGGGGGAACAGCACAGTAGAGGTGATTTATTGAGTAACAACAGATCCCACTTCCCCCTCTATTCTTCCCCCAACCTCCCCAAGTGTAAGTTTTAATGTTTGATTTTAATTATTTGTGTTTTAATTGTGCATTTATAAGATATTTTATAACTATTAGCTGCCCAGAGTTAGTCTATGCTAAGATCAATAAATTTCATAAATAAATAAGTAAATAAATCCTCTGGACTTCCATTCTCACATCTGATACAAGGCACAGTTTTTGTGTTATAATGCATGTTCATCATTTCCTTGTCCTCCATTCCCAGTTCAGAAAGACAGATAAAATATTATCTGAAAGTCAACACCTCTGAATACTCATCTTAAGTCCCACTTGCTATGACCCAAAGAGACCTCACTCTCCATTTTGATGGACATGTTCTTTTGATGTGACCTCAACCTCAGCCCACTATGGAAGCAACCTGTAGCCACCTTCACTTGTTTTGCTTTGGAAATGCTGTTTAACTTCCATTTTTCTGCTATTCAAAGAAAAATACTGCAGAGTTTAGAAATGAGCTGTTCAATTGGTTAGGTTAAGCAAAATGACTTATCTTGCTCTTACTTGATTCTTTTGCAAAACAAAAGTAACAGAATTCATCCAATACATTATGAATCCTTTAAGGATAAGTGTTTACTACTATATGAACACACAAACAGGTATAAGTGTGACTCTTTCTTAACCTAAAGGCTGAAATCAATTATTATGAAAATTCTTTCACTTCCTAAAGCCTTCATTCAGAAAACCATATCTTGACAGGATAATTTGCCAGCCAGCCTTCTGAACTGGAACACATATCAACCACACATTTATTTTATTATTTCCCTCTTAATAAAGCAATAAATTCATATGTACATATATATGTACATGTTCATATATATATTATATACTGTGTGTGTGTGTGTGCCTGTGTGGTGTGTGTGTGTGTGTGTGTGTGTGTGTGTGTGTGTGGGTTGTGTGTGCTGTTTAGCTTCCTTCGGTATTATCCACGTCATTGTATTTCTGTTAAAGTTGTAGCAACGTTTCAGCAGAATCTCATCTGCCATCCTCAGGCTTCTGTATGGAAGTGTGTCTCACAGTTCCTGGTTTCAAATTTGAGGGCTGGTCCATTCTGATTGGCTATGGCCGGGTCTGTTTTCATTGGACTTGGAGTTTGATTGATTGGTGTTTCTGGTTTCTTCTGTCTGTTTTGTGGCTTTTGATTGGCTGGCAACACTCTGTTCTTGTGTTGGAGGCTTTCAGTGCAGCTTGGCTCCGTGTGAAAGGACGACTGCCTCTTCATTAGCAAGCTGCTCTTCATTATTAGCAAGCTGGGTTTCACCTGGTGTTGGCCTGGTGGGGGTGTTTGAGTTGGAGCTATCAGAGGGAGTCTGTTTGTTGCCCAGGTGTTTGCCTGCTTGTGGTGTGGAGATCTTTCTATTTGAGAGTGCAGGCTTCCAAATGATTGACAGTCTGCTGGAATTCATCTCTTTCTATTCATTGCTTTCAGGTCTGTTTTCAAATCTCTATGGCTTCTCTGATGATTCTGTGGTTTGGGGTTTTCTATTAGTGGCTAGGGTTTAGTGCCATTGAAGTTGATGTTTGTGACCTTGTGTTTTCATGTGTTGGGACTAGTGAGGAGGTGTGTTCCAGCTTTTTTACTGCATTTTTGTGTTCATCTAGGCGGGTACTTATTCTTCTTTGGTCTGTCCAATGTATGTGGCCGGGCATGATGTACAGGAATTTCGTATATGCCTTGGTTTTCCAGGTCAATTTTTGTTTGGGGTTCCTCAGGATGGCTGCTATTTTTTGTGTCTGTTGAAGGCGGTCTTGATGTGATGCCTGTGTAGTATCTTACTGATTTTATCTGTAGTACCTCTTATGTAGGGCAAGACAGCTGTTCCATAGGTCTGTTGGTCTTCTAGGTCTCTGTTATGTCTTGGTGTGTTTTTGTAGATCAAGCTGGTGATTTTGTTTTTGTGGAAGCCATTGGCTGTCAAATACTTCAGTCAGGGTGCATAGTTCAGTCTTTATATGTGTCTTATCTGCCAGGCGTTTGGTTCTGGTAATTAGTGTTTTCGCCACGGATTTATCTGTGCTGGGTGGTGGTGGGATTGGGCGTTGAGGTTCGCGGGTTGGTGTGTGTTTTCTTTTGGTATATGGTGTGTCCCAGTGTGCCATCTGTTTCTTTTGTAGATTAGTACATCTAGGAATGGTAGTTGTTTGTTTATTTCCATTCCATTGGTGAACTTGATTTTGGGGTGTGTGTTGTTTAGGTGTGTTAGGAAATTGTTTAGGTTTTCTTTCCATAGGGCCAAATCACAAATGTGTCATCGATGTATCTTAGCCATAGTTTGGGTTTGTGGGTGGCAATTAGGCCAGGGCTCTGGATTCTAATTCTTCCATGAACAGGTTTGCAATGACGGGTGACAGTGGTGATCCCATAGGGGCTCTTCAATTTGCTTGTATCTTTGTCCTTTGTGTATGAAATATGTGTTGGTTAGGCAGTGTTCTGTTAGTTCCATGAGGTCTTTAGCTGGTTTGGTATTTATTTTTGATGATTTCAAGAGTTTCTTTTATTGGGACTTGAGTGAATAGTGAAACCACGTCTGAAACTTACAAGCAGATCTTCTTGTTCTATGTGTAGATCTTTGATCATTTCTAGGAAGAGGTATGAGTTTTGTACATATGAAGCTGCGGTTTCAGCATGGGGCTGTAGTTGTTTTGCTAAGATTCTGCTACACACACTTTTATTCATGTCATATGCATTCCCTCATAGTCTGTCACCACCCACTTGAGGTTACTGTAAAAAAACCACCTAATAATAAAATAATACTAAAACGCCACCAAGTAATAGACTTAGCCCAGTAGTGGGATCCTACTTTAGTTACTACCGGTTTGGTGGGTGATCGTACATGTGTGCACCCCAGCACATGTCCCTAATAAGCCAATTTGCTGAGAGGATGAAGAAATGAAAAGCTAGGAGTGACCCTCCCACCCTCCCATGTGCTTTTCGGTCTTTTATCCTCAGCTGATTGTTGCAGGCTTTTGTTTTACTACCAGTTGGGCCAACCAGTAGTGATTACAGGCCAAACCAGTAACATACCACCACTGACTTAGCACACAATGCAACAATCAAAATAGTTTTGAACATATCTTTGGTCACCCAAGTAGCACCAGTGCATTGCAATCTGATTCCCTATACATTTCTGGGTGTAATTCAAGATGCTGATTAGAGTCCACAAACCCCTTTATGACATATGGTTGAGTTATTTGCAAGACCACCTATCTTAACTTACCTGTGCCAGTCCCATGATACTGTACGTAGCAAAGCTTCAGGTCCTTTCTGCAAAACAATGCTCTCTAATGGGAACCTTGGAAAACTGCCTTCTTTTTTTGCAGCACCTGCCCTGTGGAACAACATTTGCTTCAAGATTTGCCCCTGATCTTTCTGTCCTTCTGCAAAGCCTTAATACCCTAGTTCTCTTCCTGGAAGTCTGTGGATGGCTCCCTAGTCAAATCCAAGAACTCAATTGAGATATGTGTGGGTTCACTTCAGTAAATTCTAAGTCATTTCTGTTGGTCCATTACAGTATTGTTTTCTTTCTGTTCCAAATGCTTACTATATTTCTATTATACTATATTTTTAATTCCTTGCTTACATGTTTCCATGTAAAAGGAATTGCATTCCTTACATGCAATTCACTGAGAGGTACCTGGTCAACCATATATATACATGGTTATATCCTACCCAATTCCACAAACTCCATGCAGTTTGCAAACAAAATGTCATAGAACATGTAAAAACCACCCATTTAAAATCTTTGTAACTCCATAAAGACAGTAGAATGTCACAATGCCCAGCAGAATAACTATAGCCCCTACCTGAGCTTCGAAAGAGTGGAACTTAAGGGGTAAATTTGCCATTGCCATGGGACTGTCACAGGAGAAACTTTCCTCTGGCTCACATATGTTTAAGATAGTGAAAGCACCAGCAACACCACTAATCCCTCTATTATCATCTATTAGCAATATATGACCAAATCAAGGATGGCATATTCAAATGTTAGCCTCAATGAGTTGTATTTTGGGAAAGAATTGTGACTTCTCATCCTTCTTGTAGAATACAAAGCAGTGTCCCCTAGTGTGGGAGGAAGTTTCCATTGTAGTTTGTGATATTTTATAAGAAACATTAATTTACTTAGGAGTATATACTGATTGCCTCTCAAATCCAGCATAATTCTTGTGTAATTGCTTTCCTATCTTTAGATGATTGTATCTTCCCATCTTTCCCTATACTGCTGCCTGGGAGAGCATACCAGCAAAAAAGGCTTAATCAGCAGAACTATCCCCGGGCTAAATGTATTCTATATGGACCACTGCACAACATGTGCTGATTAAAACTCCCCTAAGAATAGTGTGTAAAGTGACTTGCTACTATGGATTCACAATATTTATGAGAACAAAAGCTATATTGGGCATTTATGTATACCTTTATCTGACAATTGCTTTTTTTTCTGCAGAGGTTATTGTATCATCTGAATTTCATCAGATTATTACTTTCGACAGCAATAGTGTGGTGAAATTCACTCCTGCTGCTTTTATACACTTTTTAAAGTTCTTTCACAATATTTACTTCTGGCTGTATTTTCACTTCTAATGGTGCCATACCTTAATCATAAGGAACAATCTTAAAGGGAGAAATAAGGAACATGCAACTGAATTCAGTTCAAATCACTTGGAATCACAAATCGTGAATTAAGGGTGCTTGCAGTATAGCTATTTTATCATTTGAAAAAAAATATACTTCATAGTGTGCAGGAATACAAATCTGGCATATATCTATGGTCCCTTAAAGTAGCTGTGCCTTTGCCTGCCATCGTGTGGCTTCTTTAAAAGATAGATTCATGCTTCTGAAAACTGTAAAGTACCTTTCTGGAATACAGTCTAAAGCACTGCATAGTCTATTCCAGACATCACCATGCTGCAAGTTTCTGCAAGGAATAATTTTGTATCTGCAGGTGGAAAGTTGGAACTACTCATGCTCAGCTCTAGCTAGATAAAACTGTTGGCTGGATCTGTTCCTTTTAGTGAATTTACAGGTGTGTCCTTTCTATTTACAGGTGTGAATTAGATTCTGTGAACATGCCCACTTCCAAGCTGGATGCTTTTATGGGTACTAACCTCTGGACCTGATTCAACATTTCAATTCATTTGATTCAATGAAGACTCCATCAATAACCCCTAATATCATGTTGGGTATAATAATACCCAAATGGTATTATTGCAGCCGGTAAAAATTGTTTTAGTTTTAGTGTAGTTGATTTATTGATCTGTTCTGCCTAGTGGGATTAACAAAAACCCTGCAGGTCTGATAATATTGTACCTTTTTTCATATTTATAGTTCAATGATTTGGGGGCAGTGGTGGTATTCAAGTTTTTTTTACTACCGGTTTTGTGGGAGTGGCTTGGTGGGCATGGTATGGCTTGGTGGCTGGAGCATGGCTTGATGGGTGTGGCTTCATGGGCGTGGCAGGGGAAGGTTACTGCAACATCCCCATCCCTCCCCACCCTACTAACCTGCTTTCCAGCTCTGTTCTCCTGTGCAGGGCAACCAAAGAAGACCCATCTCATCAGCTGGGACTCAGGAGGCAGCGAATGTGGAGGCAGGGCCAACCAGAGTGATATTTACCAGTTCTCTGAACTACTCAAAATTTGGGCTTCTGGTTCTCCAGAACCTGTCAGAACTGGCTGAATGCCACCTCTGGTTGGGGTGTCTACCTGCACCACTCCAAATGTTACCTGCATCATTCCAAATATTGCAGAGTAAAAATAGATTTTACTTCTTTTGTCTTGAGAATGGAGCTTGAATATGCATTGTGACTCTTACTTTCTTTTCTTTTCTTATCTTACTTTCTATACCTGCCACCTCCCCATCCCAAATCAGCCCTTTTCTTAAGAATGCTTTTGGGATCTAAATGCACAGCAGGATAACAAAATTAAGGTGTGATCCAGACAAAGAAGCAAACCTTTCCCCAAAATACACAATTAACCAAGCCTGGTGAGTAGAATTCAAAGCATAATTCAGAATTCAAATTATCTCTTCTGCATCTTCAGACTTTATTCATCCAAATGATATTCCACATTCAACTGTTTGTAATTTCTATTTATTTTTTTATTTCAATGTATAAGACGCTGAACTCCAACAGACTCAAATAGAACAGTGTTGCATTAATTCAACAGTAAAGAGATGATGCTCTTGTTAATGTAATGATTGTTCATAGGAAATTAAGCTGCTGCAAGAAACTCAAAAGGCTACTATGAAACTGAAGTTTGGCTTTTCTCCTTTTCTGCATGAGTATGCAAAATGTTTTTAAAGAAAGAATTATACCAATTATCATAGATAGGTGCCATCATCTTAAATGTCACTTTTGCTTTCACATGGAAAAGTCCATTCACTGTTAGAAGCTGGAGAATTTAAGAAAGAAATGATTGCCATTTTAGAGATGATGTGTTGTATTAAAATCACATTCAAACTGATTTTTACTTCAGAAAAAAATAGAAACATAAATATTGAGTCAGATGATCTAAGAAGAGAGGGAAAAAGTAGATTTTCCCCCTCCAGAAACTATTCACTCAGCATATATAACACCTCTAGGCCAACATAAAGTCTGCATAAACTGAAATGAAAGAATTTGGAAAAACAACATTAAGATGCAAAACCAACCCCCCTTGGTGTTGGTACTGTCCTATATACATAGACAATGGTGGAGGGTTAAACTATGATATCATTTCTGTCTTTTTGCCTTATTTACCATACTACCACTTCTCCTTGCAAAGACCAATGGGAACTGCATATAAATTGAATCCCAAGGACAAATCCCTAGTAAAATGGCTACTACTAAATATGTTTTGATATCAGCAATGGTTTGTAAGCAGCCATGTGCAGCTTAGGCTGAATTTGATCTGTATCACTGACATATGTTTTTATGCAAGGGTGTCATCACGGTGTCGTCACATGATGTATTGGGACTTTTTTCCCCCTTCACTAAACCAGGGTCAGCATGTGATGCATCCAGCCCACAGGCTGGATGCATTTGACATCCCTGCTTTTGTGTATTAGTCTATTCCATGAATAGTTTTGTTTTGATTTTAAATCTTGCTGGAAAAGGCACACATTCAGTGTCATTCATAAATCTTCACAATGTAAACAGCTCTCTTCAATATACATTTTATAAGTGTGCATCTATCCATAATATATTTTTCTAATGAAACCATCTTATAGACTTTGGAAAAAATATAACTCCCTAAATATACATTATTTTTGGACCATATGTGATCTTTTTTAATGGAAAGTATTGAGCAGAAAAACAACACCTGTTAATAATGCTTTACATCTATTGTTGCTTCTTGGTCCATTTTGAAAGCAAGTGCCATTTTGCTTTATATTCCTTTTCATTATATATTTCTTTTTGAAACTGTTAGATAAACCCACTTACCAGTTTGCCTGGTGTTCCAAATCCGGAAAAACACGAGGTAGACCGGGTTCCAACAGTAAAAGTCTTTATTTTCAACAGTAAAGATAAACGGAACAGTTTTGCTCTAGCCGCGGCAGCCTTTATATACGGCTTGCTGCCGGCCTGTAGCCAATGACATCAGTTTGATTTAACCGCCTTTTGGAAGTTCCTTTGGATTGGTTCCCAGTGAACCAATCCCTATGCCGGCTTTCTTAGCCAATCAGATTAGAGATTTGGAGTAAACTATTTTTTATACAGAACACCCCTCCCCTCTTGGTTTAGTCCTATGTGTGACGTAGTCGCGCAGTAGGTGGGGCTTCTTCTGATTCTACTGGACTTGCACGGTTCATTTTCGTTGGAGACTTCAACTGTTCGGATGGGGTTGCTGCTCTCCGGCTCTTCTCCATGGATCCGCCTGGAAGGGTGAGTCAGCCATTTTGCTTCTGCATGAGTTTCTCAGGCCGGTGGTTTCGCCGCTCCCTCCTGGTTTCTCCGGGCAGGTCGAGCTGGCTTGGCTGCCCCTTCGTCTGGATTTTTTCCCGCAAGTTTCATCTAACCGTAAGTTTTCTTTTTTGTCTTTTTGATTGTTCAGATGTTCTGGGTTTATTTTAAAAAGTTCTTTATTATTTTCTTGTATTTCCCCCCCTCTTTGGTTTGATTTTCGTCGTTTTTTATTATTTGTGGTTGTGAGTTTGTATTTCCTTTCAATGTTTCGGAACGAAGCTGGTCTATGTGCCACTTCCATTCCCTGCCATCGTCTATGTTAGTCGGTAGGACCGGGGGCCTGTGATTTGTGTGATTTTGCCTGGAAGCCATAAGGGGTCCCCAGTGAAATTTTTGCGTAGACTAGGTCGCCGATTTCAAATGTTCAGAAACGGCTGGAGGAGTCGGGGGTCTTTCCAAGTGTAATTTGGGTGCAACCTGTCTAATTGCGACCTAAGTTTTCTTTCCCATTAATAATTCCGCCGGGCCTTTTGTTGGTTTACAGTCGGGTGTGATATGTTGGAGGGTGAGTAGGCGCGTTAAATTTTATCCTGGACATCCCTAAGGTCCATTCTCTCTAAACCCTCTTTGGGTAAACCTGACCATTATCTCCGTCCTACCATTTGCATCCGGTGGTCCGGCGTGGTTTAGTGCATGGCGTATACCTAGGGAGGCTAGGAATTGTTCAAATTGGATGACTGTTAATTGTGGCCCGTTGTCGGACACTAGGACGTCCGGCAATCCATGGGTTGCGAAGAGTTTGTTAAGTTGTTTAATGACCGCCTCGGTTGTCATAGATGACATTACTACAACTTCCAGCCAATTTGAGTATGCAATCTATGACAATTAAAAAGGTATGTCCCCTAGTAGGACCCGCGAAATTAATGTGGATCCGGGGACCAGGGCCTCGTGGGGTCTCCCAGTCCCTTATGGGTGCTTGGGTGGGAAGGCCTGGTTTTTGACATTATTACAAGTAGTAAACCAGTATTCGATGTCTTTATGTATACCAGGCCACCAGACATAGCTTCTAGCTAGGCTTTTCATTTTTACATACCAGGGTGGCCTTCGTGAAGCATACCCAGCACTCTAGTTTGTAATTTAGGAGGGATTACTACTCGATCACCCCACAATAAACAACCTTTTTGAATTGAAAGTCAGTTTGTCTGGTCCGGAAAGGTTAAAGTTTTCAGTTTTTTGTTTCTCCGGCCAGCCTTTACCTACCCAGTTTTAATATGCGGGCAGTCACTGGGGTCCCTTTGTGGTGGCTTGCGACATCGTTTTTGCAGATATGGTAGTTCGGGGCATGTTCTATTTGCAGGGTGGTCATTGTTGTGGCACCGGGTCTTCCTCCGTCATTGGCCAACGGTGTTCGACTTAATGCGTCTGCATGGGAGATTTGCTTCCGGGTCGATGCATCAATTGTAAGAGTATGCTGCTAGGAATTCTGACCATCTAGTCATTCACAGGGATAAAATGTTCAGTTAGGTTGTTTCCCGCCAGAATGCCTAGTAATGGTTTATGGTCCGTTATGATCAAAAATGTTCTTCCATAGAGGTATTCGTGAAGTGTTTCACTCCGGCGACGATTGCCAGGGCTTCTCTGTCTTATCTAGTTGGTTTATAGTTACGTTCTGTTTTAGACAGAGTCTTTTGAGTAAATAAGCCAACGGGTTGCCTCTCTCTCCCATCTGGCAATTGTGGCTCAGATGGCCACCGACTCCAAATGGTGAGGCGTCGCAGGTTTACCGTCAATGGAAGTGTTGTTACTAAACTGTGATAAGAACGGTGTTGATGTTAATAAATTTTATTATTTCTGGAATGCTTTTTGCCTCTCTATGACCCCAAGTCCAATTAGTTTTCTTATCCAGCAAACAGTGTAATGGTTCTGCTTTCGTCGCTTTGTGGGGGAGGAATACGTTATAAGAAATTTATTAGACCCAAAAATGCCTGCAATTCCGTTTTGTTTCTTGGCTGTGGTGCGTCTTTAATGGCTTGACTTGTCAAAATCTTCATGGTGTGTGGTGCGCGGAAATTGTTTCTTCCCTCTGGTTAGGCTCGCTTCGTCGTTGTTTGCGTTCATTTGTTTTCATTGTGGCCGCTGACTTTTTCATGCTTCTGCAGCTGTGGCTTCTGTGATTGCTTCGGCTATGGTTATGTTGGGTTTATTTAGCAACTTACTTTGTAAATTAGAGTCTTTTAAACCCAATATTACTCAATCTCGCATGGCTTCATCTAAGTTCAGGAACTCACATGCTCCCCCCAGTTTTCGGAGGGCTGCCACAAAATCAGCGATGGTCTCACCTTTTTTTGTCCCTTAGGTAGAATTCGTGCCATTTGATGAGATTTGACACCACTGGTGCATAATGAGCCTTCAACATTCGCTGGAGTTCGGGCCAGGTCATTTGCTTTACATCTCTGGGCTTCGCCAATGCCTTGGCCATTTTGAATATCGTTGGTCCGCAATGCGTTAAGAAGACAGCCCTCTTATGCTGGTGTGAGAATCTCTCCATCTCGTTACTTTCCAAGTACATCTGGAAATGGTCTACATAGGATTCCCAATCCTCTTCATTGGGGTTGAAGGTGCGGGAGGTGCATTATTTCCGGCCATCGCTTCCATCCTGGGTTTCAATTCGCCACGTGCACGGTCTCACATTTTTAGGATGATCCCACCTTCGTCGCCAGTGTTCGTCCGGAAAAAACACAAGGTAGACCAGGTTCCAACAGTAAAAGTCTTTATTTTTTCAACAGTAAAGATAAACGGAACAGTTTGGCTCTAGCCGCGGCAGCCTTTATATACGGCTTGCCTGCCAGCTTGTAGCCAATGACATCAGTTTGATTTTAACCGCCTTTTGGTGGTTCCTTTGGATTGGTTCCTAGTATGCCAGCTTTCTTAGCCAATCAGATTAGAGGATTTGGAGTAAACTATTTTTATACAGAACACCTGGGATTAAGAATTTTGCTTCATCATGGTTATTAGTCAACTAGATGTTTGTAAACTTTTTTTTGTACGCTCCTTTTGCATTTCATTCTCACTCTATGACCATCACAGAGGATCAAACATATAGAGAAGTGAGAAGCAAAACTGTTACACATATTGTCACTAGCATCATATTTTCAACATTTGTTCCATGAAGGAATAGGCATCATGAGTTGTATGCAATGTATAAAACTATAGTTTAATAAATATTAAAACTTATAAAAATAAAATAATATTATTTTTTTTATTATTTAAGAATAATTGTCCCTGCAGTGGTGTTAGTAATGTGGCTATTAGCTGAATTCAGTAGGATTTATGAATAAATAAGGATGAAAATATCATTTATTTTAATTATTGTGATATAACATATGGAAATTAGGATTGACTTCCAATTATTTTATTTGGTTAATATTTGTCTTGTTAAACAACTTAATTTTGAAATAAGTAAGAAAGTCTGTTTTCTAGATATATTCTGTAATACAATAGGCACTGTGTTAGAATAATACAGTATTACTTTCTAGTTGAGGGATAAGTGACAATTTTTTTCTTCATTATATGCATTTTAAAAATCTACTTCCATATTCTTTTAGAAATAACTACAAAAAAACAGTTCTATATTAATTAGAGGTGTCTATTTCATTACAAGGTTTCTGACCCATCAACCAAACTAATTAATTGATTAAGAATTGCATTCTGCAAATCAATTTAAAATTTCTGTTTAAGAATATTCTAATCCATAGTTTTTAAAAATACATGAAAAATGTTGTGATTATTTACATTAACAATTTCCCAAAACAAATATCACTCCTTAATTTATATATCTGCCAATCGAGAACCTTTTAATGCAAATTCTTCTGTGACATGTGAATTTATCAAGAGCTGATATTATTAAAATACAAATTCTAAAACTAAAGTAAGCTTTTTAAAAAAGAAAAATAAAATGTGAGTGCTCTACCACTGGAATTTTCAAAAATAGATTGGACAATAATCAACTGGAATGGTGAAAAATTGTGTGTGTGTGTGAATTTTTAATGAAAAGCAACTACTTTCGAAAGCCTGCCTGATCTTCACATTCATGCCACAGTGAAGTCCCATGGGAGTCAAAGCCTCAAAGTTGCTACCAATAGATTTTGGAAAGGAAATCTTACATATATCTCCTTTAAAAAAAAATTTTAAGTGGGGGGTTGGACAGGATTAAATCCATTCTCATTGTTAATTTTTCTTTGTAGATTAAGAGCTTCGAACGCTCAGCTGTGGAATAAAAATAGCATTCTGTTTTTAAAAGAGTTACAGTCCCAAGAATTGTGCACAGCAAAACGTAACTTCCTATGTTCTGTTCTTTAAGCCATAGAGAGGATCTCTGTGGCTGGAAGAACAGAACCTATGAAACTACGTTATTCCAGATCAGATCCATTAGTGTACATAGCCCAGGGCATCTCTTCTGAATCATGGCACTTTTCCAGGCTCCTTCCCATCCTCCTGCTTTTTGTTTGAACTGGAAATTCAGTGATTGCATTTGGAACTTGCCATATACAAAGTATATTAAATAAAAAGGAGCCCTTTTCCCCCCTGTCCTGGATTTGTCTTGTCTCAAAAAAGGCCACAATTGCATCCCCAGTGGAAAAAGCGCTTC
The DNA here is from genome assembly GCA_004320025.1 of Laticauda laticaudata. Taxonomy (NCBI): domain Eukaryota; kingdom Metazoa; phylum Chordata; class Lepidosauria; order Squamata; family Elapidae; genus Laticauda; species Laticauda laticaudata. Next base: position 107,354 of record BHFT01003831.1, on the reverse strand, counting down.
TGTCCCAATCCAGGCAATACCATGTTCATCCTTCATTCCCAGCAATAGTAATGTGCAGATGTTAAATTATACCCAGGAGGGTTCCTTGAATGTAATAGAAAAACAGGAAGAATTATAGTATGAGAAAATTTAATACAAATATCAAATATAAAGGACCACGGAATTAAAAAATATCTTTCCACGAGTTCATGCAGAGAACTAGGTGCATATAGTATTTCATGCAAATCAGGCATAATTTAATGGGTGATTTATTTCATCCATTAAAAAAGAGTTTGAGAATGTGGGTAATGTCATTTCCCCCCATACAGTTTACCCACACATTTCTCCATAAATACAGTAGTAATGCCAGAGATAGCTGCATATGGTGAAGCAAATACTGAATCAACCTACTCCCTCTGCTCAAAGATCCCAATAAGTAAATATCCCTTGCACCTGATGAGATAGCGTATTTGCTATCAATTTCTGCCTTCTTTCAAGATTGTTGGCAGCCGTTCAAGGTAAGCCAAGTAACAAGCATGGCAAGAACTCTAGGAATGATCTTTATTGTTGTAGGATAGAAGAACAACATCCTGAGAACTGGTCAGATTTTCTCTCTGCCTTGACTTATACCAAATAAAAGCAAGGATTATTTTGACTTTCGTGTACTTTGTTCTTTCTCAGGACTGAATGGTCTTTTTGTTGATGTGTCCCTTTCACAGTTCAGCCTATCCTTTTCCATTCCCAAGGCCAGAGTGACATTCCTTCACAGGAGGTTATGGTGTCATCTGGACCTTCTAGTACAATCCTTTTCCCTTGTAATTGGACATCAAAGAACTCATAAGACATTAAAAGTGAGTACAGGTTTTTTTTAACTACAGTATGTTATTATTTTTGTCCTTTTCTCCTCGTCGTCTCTTTTCCTTTTGCTTCTTTAGTGACCTATAAATCTAACAAAGAGACAATATCTTTTTTTAAAAAATGTTTACCGAAACTACTATGGCTGTCCTTCAAACATATGGGACTATAAATGATTCAAGTAAATTTGAATTGACCTGAATAACAGCATTCTGCTTATTTCTGGTGTTATCTTGCTGTCTCATTTTCAAACCTATACTTGTTCTACTGACCATATTTATATCCCATACTGAAATATGGGATATAAATGATTCAAGTAAATTTGAACTGACGTGAATAACAGGATTCTGCTTATTTCTGGTGTTATCTTGCTGTCTCATTTTCAAATCTATACTTGTTCTACTGACCATTAGTGAGAAGGGGGTGGGCAGCATATACCTTAAGAGTTGGCTGTTTCTATTTACAAAATAAACAACATAACTGTATATTTCAATATAAACAGCAGAATATTTCTCCAGAAATTCTCTTTTCTTCAGGGCAACTATCTACAGTCCAGTCCAAAATACAGTCCATTTTGCAACTCATATTCCATTTGATACTCTTCATCTCAGAAGGCCATGAACACATTTTACATTTGTTATTGCAAAATCCTTTATCTGGAAAATGTTGGAATTTAATTTCTTCTGAACATCTTTCTTTCATTTGAATAACTGGGATATGCAGCATTTTCAACATTGCATATTGCTTACTTTATATTGATTAATGTGTACTCAAAGCATAGAGTACTATAGTGAATAAGATTATATCTAGTATTTTATGAAATAGATAAATGTTTAAAGCATTTCTCATAGACATTCTTAAGGATTTTATCCAGTTCACTTTTTAAGCAAACCAGTTTTATTTGATTTTCCTCAAATAATGCACAGATTGAAATACATTTTTCTTCAGATTAGATACTTTCCCAGATTTTGTGATGTAATTTTCAGCTTCAAAATTCTATCAAAACACAAATGAGAATGCGTTATTTTCAAAATAATATAACAATAATGTAACTTAGTGGCTAATTATTTAAGAACAGAGTTCATTTAATTGTTCAAACATTCAAAGGAAAAATATATTTATAAATGAACACATGAAAAACAGATACAAATAGATAATACAGATTGGTGTGATTTATCCATTCCTAAACATGACTTTCAGTTTACTGTATAATAAATAATATTTCATTTTTTTTTCTCTTCTTCTTCTCCTCTCTAATCCCAACCTCTCTTTCTTCTTCAGGACAAAAAGGCAAAGGGGAAATTCTGGTTCAGGATATTTATATCCTTATTTTTCCTTGAGAAGGTGTTGACCTTCTCATAACATAACAAGTGGTTTACATCATATAAATCTGTATGACGTACACTATCTTAAAGGTCTAAAATAATTTAAAATTATTTGAAACCTGACTGTGCTTCAGTCATTGGGCCCATAATGTTAGATAATGCCAGTCTAGGGGATAGAACATATGTTGGTGTGTCCTGTGTGGTTTGCTCTGTTGTGGACTCCTTTTTTCTGTTTTTTTTTTCTGATTTTTTGAGATATTGTGATTTTTTGTTTTTATAGTTGTTTCCTATTTGGAGTTGTATTCTGTTATTCGAGTGACCATATTATACATACTGTATATATACACATACAGATACACATACACATATACACATGGCATGTTTCCCCATAAATAGGATTTGATCTTTTTTCTTTTTTTTTGGCCACCAAAAAAGGCACTAGGTTTTATTGGGGGGGGGNNNNGGGGGGGGGGTGTCTTCCACTGACTTACCTTGTGGCGGTGACACTGACAGCCCTGCTCCACAGGAGCCAACTGCCAGCTGACTTCTTCTGCGGCCACTTGCCTCTGCTTGTGCGCATCACCTCAGCCTCCGTTTTGCTGTCAGAGGCCTTCAGGAAAGGCATCTGCAGCCAAGAAACAGGGTTTGGATTGATCCTGAGCCTGTTTCTCAGCCAGAAACTCAGCCTGTTTCTCAGTAAAAGTCTTTCCAGAGGCATCTGACAGCAAAAAAGATTGAGGCAACGCACACAAGCAATGGCAAGAGGCCATAGAAGAAGTGGGCTAGCATTGCAGAGATGTCAGGGTGTGCTAGGCGTGGTAATTAGGGCAACTCCACCCCCCAATCCACTCCCTAGCTTAATTTTTACCCATGAGCATTGCCTCACTCCTGCACTCCAAAATGGGTGGGGGTCTTAATTAGGGCTTATTTGGGAGGTAGGGCTTATATTGGGTGCACATATGAAATCAAACTTGGACTTACTTTCTGCGTAGGTCGTATTTGCGAGGAAACATGGTACATATACCATTCCTTTGCTGTGTCATACTCTTTTCATGTGTACAAATTGGTATATACAGTATGTACAATTATTGGCATATAATTTGTGAACCTGCATACTTCCTATATTTGTGGTAAATACTCGTGTCAAATTCATACCTGCAACATCTATTGAAAAACAAAGGGTGATATAAATATAGATACATAGAAATGTAAATGCATAAATGAAGTTTTGATGTTTTTTAGGTAATACAATCTCCTATACCAATTCTTTTTGAAGGGCATTCAAAAACAGTATGATCCTTCTTTCCAGTCTTTCTAATTAAATACAAATGGGAGGATAATAAATTCTTGATGGCATTCCTTATTTTTTGACATTGTGCTTAACTTTGTAATTTGTATATATTAATACATAATCAGTTTTGCAATTAATTGTGTCAGGGGAGCTATTTATTGGTAGCTGTACTAGATTTTATACTCGAGCATAGCAGATGTCACTATAGATCACTAGAGGGACATAACTTTGCTCAGATTGGATTAACATGTAGCTATAGTCCTCTGTTTGCTATGTGTCTATGGAGATTCAGGTCATGGTTGTCCCAAAGGTACTTTTTCAAGAGGCAACTGGACCGTTTTGTTTTTCTTTGAAGACCTTTCGCTTTTCATCCAATAATTTTCTTGAGCTCTGATTGGATGGTAGGAAATGAAAGAATTTATATTCTTTTCAGACAGCTGGTCATTTACATTTTTTTAGAGAGTCATGAAGTCACTTGGAGGTTTATCTGTGTCTTCAGGGTCTCCTGAGTGATGCAAATGAGTGTGGCACCTTCTTGGAACTGTTGAAAGGACTGTGTTTTAGACTAGAGATAGATGATGTTGTATCCCTGCCCCTCTGTTGAGAGACGGATATTCAATTTTGACATATCTCTTTCCTGTGGTTTGCTATAAAGGGGTTGGTCAGTATGTTTCAGTTGGGAACTCTAAATCCTTTACCTGCTTTGCCTTGAACCCACAGGGTGTGCGTCTAGTGATTCATCAGAGTTTCCAGTAGGAATGGGAGGGGTTGAATAGGAGGGGGCTGGAGGGGATTGGAATGGGAGGGGGTTACTTAATCCACCATTTAAAAGAAAAAGGAAACTAAAATTTTGGTTGGATTTGGGAACCTTTTAGGGGTGCTTTGGATATCTTAAACCTCTGCAATTTTTCAGGCAGCCATTTTCTTGGTTATAGTAAAAAAAAAAAAAAGAAGTCAGAGAGAAACAGCAAGAACCATTTTATCTCTTTACCCATTCTATCACCAGCATGTGGAAATTCATCACTTCTGCTACTGCCAGACTATGAGTGAAAATTGGATTTTACTTCTTTTTTCTGTTTCTCCAACACCAAAATGTCTTATGACAATACCAATTCCACCTGATGTCATTCTTTTTCTCGAGTTCTTTCTCCAGCACTGTCTAAGCATTTTCAAAAGTCATCTTTAAACAGTAGCAATCTGAAGTGCATGAAACCCCCGATGTCATCACCAGAAGAGTAGCTCCACAGAGAATGGAGAGATCAATAGGATGTGATCCTCTTGAGTATTATGCAATGTTCTTCCTCTTGAATTCCCACTTTTAAAACTCTGTGACTGCCTAAAAAACAAAATCTCACATTGAATGATAAACAATTACCATGCTCTGCTGTGAGAAGAATGAAGCAATTTAAAAATACCTTTTCTCGTCCTTCACAGCTTTCTTGGCTTCAAAGTAAGGTTATCTGTCAGCTTCTTTCAGCAACAGGTTTTTGAAGAGAAGTTTCCAATTTAGCCATTGGATATATACAACTAAAAATCATACTGAATAGCATAGGAGTACGCTAAATCTGATTTTGACCTTGCACATTTAGCATTACTTGTCATATTCAATGGAGCAGCACTATATGCAGGAGTTTGTGGAAATGAGTATAGTTACAGATTATAATTATGTGTCTGTGTATTCTTAAAACTAAATGATCTTATTGTAAAACTAATGTATAATTTTCAGTTTGAACTATCAAAGGGATCCACATAATATTCAGCACTGATTTTAACTATAGACATATTTACAGTTATCTGCAAAAGTTTCAACATTTTATATTTTAGTGAGAAATTAAAGAACAGAAGTTGACATTGTCTCTACATGATAAAAAGTTAAGCACACACTTTATTTTTAGAATTTGAATGCATACTTATTATTTGATGCAATTATTTATAGACTGAAGATAAGAACATAGCACATATGGCAGGTGCCAAAATTTAAATAACCTTTCAGTAAGGACTTTGTAATGCCCCTTTTGACAGAAATAACAGCTTCCAAAAATTTCTCGTAGACAAATATCCTTCTATTCTTGAATCTGGTGTTTTTTTTCCATTCTTCTGAGCAAAACTCTTCAAGCTCAGAAATATTCTTAAATTTCCTCATGTGTACTGCGTATTTGAGAACTCCACATAGTTTTCAATAATTTTCAAATGTGGAAATTATGAAGTTCACTAAAGAACCTTCAGCCTATGTGCCTATAAATACATAGGTTGATTTGGAGATGTGATTAGATTTCTGTATTGATTCTGTATTCCCATCTTTTTCAGCTTCTGTTAACAATATTCATTGTCTTCTTTAGATATAATCCTCTCCCAAAAATAAAATATTTTTAATTTATTTATTTTGATTTGTCAATCGCGTATAAGATAATAGGTATAAGTATACACATAGTTATGAATAAATGAAATGGGTACATATAAGAAAAATAAAAGAAACAATATAAAAGAAACAATAGTGACAGCGATGGTAGGCAAGTTGGTGCACTTATGCACGCCCCTACAGATCTCTTTAGGAAAGGGTGAAGTCAATAGTAGACATCTAACGTTAAAGTTTTTGGAGTTTGGGAAAGAAAACCACAGAGTCAGGTAGTAGAGTATCCAGAGATTGACAAATCTGTTGCGAATCATATTTCCCTTCAATCAGTTTGGTTCGGTTAACCTTGAGTTTTCTCTATTGTGTGCTCTTGTGTTAGTTTGAAGCTGAAGTATTCATTGACAGGTAATCATTGCAGTGTATGGTTTTATATACCATACTAGATCAGACCGAAGATGGCGTAATTCAAGGTTTCTAGGTCTAGAATTTTTAACATCTCGGTGGCATAATGATTCAACAATGAGTAGAGGAAGAGAATTCTTCTTGTGAAATATTTCTGCTGTTTCTCAACCTATGCTAAATACTCAGATACTAAAAATGTGGTTCCAGACTGATGAGCTGTCATTCGAGTATTGTCAAGCAAATGTTTGCTATCTCTATTAGCTAGCTGATATTACCACAAGAGAAAACTATTTAGATTAGGTTAATAACTCTTAAGTGCCTTTTGGCTATGAAGTTACAGGGGCTTTAGCACTGTTAGATCATTAGAGATGAGTTATTCAAGGTCCTACAGAGCTTGATCATCAACAAGTTCTTAACTATCAGCCGCTATTTTATTTTCTGATTTTGTTTGCCCAATATGAAGATCAGCAGCATTTATGTTTTGAGATTTAAGCTTTGCCATTGTTAGCATTCTGATACTGGATTAATCAAGAGTCTTTTTGAACGGTAGCAGTTATGTCTGTTGCGTACTGAACAGCTTACATCATCAGTGAGAGAACGCAGTTGCTCTAAATAATGATCACACGAGGTCATTTTGTAGAGTACATGTAAGAGAGTTGTCTCTAGTAACCACTGCCCTGGGTCTCATCACTATTGACAGGTACAAAATTTGATAGGAAGCTCCCAATTTTGACCATTTGTTGTCTTTTGACAGGAATGCTTCCATCCGTACTTATTGCAGTTGTCCAGCAGATACAATAGATTTAGTTTTAGAGTAGTTGTGTGTACCACTGAAATCATAAGGCTTTATCAGGAAGTCTATGTAGCAGCCATCTTTGATTTACCCGTGATCAAGTTGTATTAGTCCACATGTTTTTGCAGTTGCTAAGAGTGCAGATTACAGGATAGTTTTTTCTTGAAAACCAAATTGTTTATTGTGAGATAGTGTTTGTCTCTAAGGAGGTAATATGATATGTTAATAATTAATCCATGCACTTATACAGGTGACTGCTCAGCATGAAAGCCGAGTTGATCTGTAATTTTCAACTTAGGTTGGGTCTCCCTTTGGAAGAGATGGAATGACCGTGGCTTATGACCATATTAGAAAGCTGAATTCAGTTAGCTGGCATCATGGAGCTTAAGCGTTGCGAAGATATTCGTTCAAGATTCCATCGTAGATGTGTTCTAAGTGTGTGCGTGGATAGTTTTTAAGATGCTTTTTCGTTCCAGCCAAAAGAATTATTAATGCGAGTGCGTTCTGTTACATGTCTTACTCGTAAAATCGATATGTTATCTTCGATCATTGTAGTTTTCCGTGTTCGGTAAAATACTGGGCATGACATTGCTCTGTTTGACAGAAACTTAGCAAAGAAGTGTAAAGATGTTGGCTTAATGTGTAACATCGTTGCAGTCTTTACCATTAGTTTCCTATCAGGGTAGGATGGACCTGAGTCTTTTAGTTTGTTGTTTACAAAACTTGTAAAAATTGTGGTGTGAAATTCTGTTTTGTAGGAAGCTTTTCCTCCTCTTGCTTTAATCTGGAATAATTGCGTGCATTCAGTCTTTATCTGGTGGCATAAATTTTATCGTTATCGGCTTTTTGAAATATTCGGCACGATGACCAGATTTGTTTTCGCCAGTAGGTACGATCTCATTTTGGCATTGACATTCCTTTTGTTACTAGGTAATTGGGCGGTTTTTGTTTTGTTTGCGGAATGTTTGTTGGCGTACATATATGTTCTGTTTGAGGACTCTTTTGAACTTCAAGTAAAAATATGTTGTAAATGGTCTTCAACAGTAATTGCATCCATTGCAATCAGAGATGCCATTTCAGAGGATATGACACGACGTTGGTCTATAAGATCATAGTTGCCTTTTTTGAAGTGTTATAAGTGGGAGTACATCATTTGATTATTTTGTTGAGGTGTAATGTTGAGACAAAAGTCCTCATATTGTTTGGTCACATGTATGAAGAAGGTTCTTTAGTTTTGCATTTCCATTAAATTAAATTCAAACATTATTGCAGAAAATTAGATCGCCAGGCATTGCTAAGTCTAGTATATGTTGTTACTAGTTGTCTCCAGTCGATCCCAGTTTTGTACAGCATTTAGCAGGTGTGTGTATTGGCGTTCATGTACATTCGTTTAGGGTCCAGGTTAATTATGAGCGTAGATTGAAGTCACCCAGAGAAAATAAAAGGCATTGTCGCGGAGGTTGCCCGATTGTTGAGTAAATGGAGTCAGGAGCAGATGACACTGAACCTGTTTCATAGACAAATAATGAGTCGAATTACCCATATTCATAAGAGGAGAAAATTCAGGTATTGTTATTCACAAGCTTCTTGCATTGAGTAGTTGCCATTCATTAAGGCCACAAGTAGTTGTGAAATTGAGTAGTTAGGGTTGATGGTGGATTGTTGAGTGTAGAATTGATGGTCAGTTTGGTGTGATGGTGGATTGTTGAGTAGGTTGTGGTTTGAAATAAAGCTTAAGTTGCTGCATTATGTGACTTCAACTTTTGATAGCATATCAGCTATGGGTATCAATGTACAGCGTCCCCTTTCTCCATGTCTAGATGTTTTTTGAGTTCAGTGCACAGCGTACATGGAGTGCGATCGCACGTGCTGTATAGTTAGGTCAGCGCTGCAGAATGAGATTCTTTGGTTCATGGTGTTGCTTTGGCAAGTGAATTGTTATAGTTATAATGAATTTAGTTTTGCTTGATTCATTTTGCAAATGATTCTCGCAAGCGTGGAGCTCACACTGCCTCTGTTTTGAGGGCCTTCTCGGCCAACTGCAGGAAATGTCAAGTTATTCATCAGGGAGATGTTGATCTTGATAATCACTATGCATTTTCAGATGTTCGTGTGATGTCATCATTATCATTGATGTCCTCTAAGCCAAATACAGATGGCATTGAATGTATACGTCCATTCTCACCGCTCCAGCCACGCGAGGCCTTTCCGCTTTTTTTTTCTTTTGCTGAGGATTGGGATTCATTACTTTGTTCTATTATCTTTTTTTGTCGATTGCGCTTGTGATTGTGTGTTGTGGTTGTGCGGTAGAGATGCTGTTGCTAGCTATTGGATGTTCAGGTTTTTGTCACTGGTCTTTTTTCAAGTGTTGATAATCTTCTTTTAAAGTGTCAGGGATGCTGCTATGGGTCAAGCGTATATATCATTTCTATGTTATCAACTCTTCCAAAAGATCAGTTTGGATCTGCATATTTGCAGATATGGAAACTCATTGGATGATTCTAGGTATTGAATCAATTTGCTCGGTAATCCAAGCAATCATTGATGAGCGTATTTTTTACATAGAGAACATTTGATGGAATTTTCAGTTATCCTTCTACGAATTTATTGCCATTTAAGGCACGATTTGTGCCAGAGTCTTGTGGTTCATTGGTGGATTACTTTCTCTTCTCAGGTTGTAAGTTTGCATTGATTTTTTTCTTCGCATGCGAGGTTTGTTAAGAGTGTACGTTAGATAAAATTCACTAATGAAATAACTTTGTGCGTAATCAATATACCAATATCACACCCAATCAATCAAAATTGCCAATAATCTCTCCAGTCAAATAATTTTTCTAGCCAACCAATTCAGCCTTATCAATTAATTACACCAAACACTATCAATTAATTACACTACATCACTAACTCACATATTCAATTAAACGTTCACTAAATCTTCTACATTTTACTAATCAAGACAAGATTACATGATGGATTATACATTACAATTAAATTACACTTCTTTAAACAATCAGTAATCACGACCACTTGCACTAAACACCTCTAATCACACTATCATTAAAAACAATAAATTCCAATCTACATTTATCAGTTTAATAGTCTTAAGCAACATTTCACATTGTAAAGTTGCACGACAACTAATTCAGGATTAGCTAGATTTCAGCCATAGTGCTATGTCATTAGGTTCCCCATTTTACTTGTTCCGACCAGTTTCAGAGCAGTTCTATCAGATTTTTCCTTGTTCAGCAGATCCTCTGCCTTCCCCTTGCAACCACTTGCCATGTCACTCCAATTTTCTATACCAACCGTGTTCTCCCCACATTGAAATGCTACCTTGACGCATTTAGAATAAATTAGAATACTCTTCCCCTTAGCCTTTGTGTAAAAATAGAAATACCTTTTATTTTCAAACTGCCCAGACAGCTTGCTCCAAGAAGCCCCATGGTTTATAAATAGAACACACAATTCACAGCCCAACAAAATTGAAGTTAAAGTATTGTTCATCCATAGAACTTGTTTTTGCCTAAGCTAACTGTAGACACTTAATAAGTTGAATCTTTTCTGTACAATACAGAGATACTCTAAAAGACTGAAGATAATGTTAGGAAAGTATATAAACAATGATGACATTAAACGAAGCATTACGACCAAACAATGAGGAAAACGGCCAACAAACCCAGGCCAGATGGCGCTGTCCGGCACCTATTCTATCTAAAAATTTCAGAGAAATCATTGAGCATTTCCACTCTTAGAATTAGACATGAAGTTATGCTTAAAGAACGAGGATACCCAAAACATGGAACAGCAGGCTTATATTACACTTATTCAAAAAAAGGCTGACCCGCTGCAAAATTAAGAATTATAGACTATTTCTTTATTGAATGCAGATTATAAAATTCTTGCTTCCAATACTAGCACGAAAACGTTCGAAAAAATATTAAATAATTTATTCACAGATCAAAATGATTCCTGCCAAGAACAATTAGAGAACAATATTGAGATAATTTATGACACCTTGGAATAAACATGAGGTCATCCTGAGAAGCAAATGGCTTTGATAATTTCTAGATGCTCAAAAGCCTTTCTGACAATGTGAACTGGAGATTTATGCTGTTACTTTGGAACAGACTCGGCTTTTCGCCAGAAAATTATTCAAACGATACGAAGCCATATATAATAAACAACAGCAAATGTAATGATGGTATGGCATGATTTACAATCTTTTATTAACATAAGAAAAGCACACGACAAGGGTCCTCTCCATCTCCTTTGTTATTCCTATTGACTTTGAAGTCGCGTTAAATAAATATGTTCACGATTGGATAAATTACAAAGGCAACATGAAAATTTACAAAAAGAGAACAATTAACACTACAAGCTTGCTGCACGCTTAATCTTTTATTCTGGTAAGACTGTTTAGAACCGGCTCCAAAGTTATGTAAAGGATAAGAGACATTACGGTGAGAGCTGCTTGAAATAAACCCAAAAGATAAAACAAAGATCTTATACAACATATGTTATTGAAACAAGCAAGATAGAATGACAATCATTTTGAAAATTTTCAAGTACAAATTAACGTTATATATCCTGGGGAGCATATTTGACGGCAAGACTGTTAGGCACATTAAACGAAAATAATCATACTAAAACTTCAAACAACAGATAATTGATATGATCTGTAAGAAATGGCATAGACTTGCCCAATTTCATAATCAATGGAAATCTTCAAAACAATAAGATGAATATTTTACCTAGAATTTTCTATTTCTCTTTCAAACAAACCAATTAGACTTGGAAAGATTATTTTGAAATTTAAATAACAATCATGTTAAATTATATGCAAGTAAAACGAGAATAAAGTTTAAAGCTTTTACTAAATCTAAAGAAGGACGCTTTTGGCTTGCCTAATGGGAAACTCTATTATCAAGCGCTGCAAGTTGATGTGATCACAAGTAATGGATAACATTAAGTAAACATAAGATTGTTACATCTACAACGTCATGATTCTACTCGTTGCTGGCAGGCTTTTCGTTATGATAAGGCACTTAAAACACGAGGGGTATGTTAGAAGACAATTATACGGGAGTTTTGTGCGTTATATAGGGAAAGTAAAAAACAATGTTATTTGAAACAAATTCCAGTCTTGAGTTTACTCGACTGATGGAAAGCCATTTTCCTATCTCCATGAATTTTTATAAAAAGCGACACAAACAGTTAGATACTGGGAATCGTTTAGATGAGAAAGGTGACTAAATCGACCAAAACTTAGAGAACCGAGGTTATAAAGATGCGAATTGGTTTCATCATGCGCAAATACATTTCAAGATATAGATGAAGATTTCTACACATGGAAAGGATCTATGATTACAACAGACTATTAATAAGATATTGCATGGTTAACTGATGAACCAAGTGATAAAAAATCTATATGGTTATTTATTGGGAACTTAAACTTAGAAAGAAGAAGCAAGTTAAAGAAACTCATGATTGTTGGCGGAAAAATTTTGGACATGGATGATATAGAGAAAATGCAAAAATCTTAGGTCTCAAAACTTTATAATAAATGACACATTCAACGCTCAGACATATAAAGAAAACTTGCCCTTATAAATGTTTTACACTGGGCACTTCCCCACAAGTACAATTTAGCAGAATTGCTCTTAAGAATTAAATCTAAAATGTTGGCGAAATGTCACCCCAGAACCTCGCTTCCATCGATGATCATACTGTGCTGACTTGTAGAGGCTAGAAAAATATTGGACCTATGCAAACTTCAACATATATGGTTGGAAAAATGACAAAAACACGAATTACTTTTGTACTGGCGCAATTCTACCTATCACATATTCGATAATAAAGAATTGATAATATTTCATGATAACTCGTATTAACAGGCTTAGATTTGTATTTCCTAAAAATTGTAAGATATGAAATAATACCACTACAGCTCAAAAATATTAAGAAATCTTAGAATGCTGAGATGAGTAGATGACATTTATACAATTACGAGAGCAAGCAAATAATACATATTTATAAATTGAGGATCTTTTCTTACCATCATGCAGACGTGTAAGATAGAATAGAATTATTAATTTATTCACGAGTTTTTCTTTTATGTTTAGATTCAACTTGTTATGATCATTTGATTTTTTATAGAATTAAATGTTTAAAGTATTATATTCCATAAAGAGGAAACATTAGTCAATATCAGATATGGCGTACTTGACCAATATAAATGTTATGCCCAATATAATACTGACACTATAAAATGAATGCACAAAACGATATGAACCAACCGACACACCGGAAGAATATATGAGAATAAATGTTTTTATGTCTATGTAAAACAAAACTAATATAATAATAAGGAATCATCTTTGATTGCCCTATTAGTAACTGTACTAATTATTAATTATAGTAATATCAAAACGTTTCGAAATAACGTCAGCTTTCCAACATTCTCGCAGTGCTGTCATACTCACTTAAAACAAAAAAAATCCTGTCAAACCCAATCGGTATAAGTAACTGTAGAACCAATGCATTTAAGTATGTTTAAAATTCTTCAGCAAATACGTCATGTGTTAACACTGTTTTCCACCATACTGTAAGGAATTCAGCTACTGAGGATTTGCTTCAAAATTATATTACAGTTGACTAAACGTTACCTACAATGTTTGCATGCAATTAAACATACAGCTCTTTAAACTTTACAATTCTTTAACAAGCATCATTTGACACTAATTCCATACAAAAATGCCTTCCACAATTATGCAAACATTCAATGACCAACCTTTTTTTTCAATAAGAATCTAAGCTATTTTTAATATGGATTTGATGTTTTAACTTTTGCTACAATACCCACATGATATGTCTGCATATCTATTCTTTGAATTTTTGTTATCTTATAATTAATATATTGTAAACACCCCATATCAATATCCTGTCTTATTTATCAATTTTTCCATCTAAATGACGTACAAATCTGTCAGTCAACCATCTCTTGATTTCATCAAATCAAACAGTGAACATAATCTTAATATTTTCATGAGTAGGTTGTGTGACTTTGTTATATTGCTGGAACATGATGACCACTCGATAAACGACTACGTGTACTTGGGAGCTAATTCGCAGCATTTTTGCGATGATTGCCACTTTGAATAAATGGCTTAAATGATTAAGAACTTTAGGTTCCTCAATTTCTTATAAAGCCACCATGCTTTTTATCACCACTTATATCTTGACAGATATCCAAACCTTATCCATTTCACTGATCAATGGTCATGCTTTCTTTTATCGTTATTTTTTAAGTTCTAACCCTTTAAAAATCTTCAATATCGACTTTACATAGACCACCAGGGCAAAACTACAAATGATAAAATCTAGTAAACCTATTATCATGTTTTGAGACTATCTCAGATTATTATAACCATATATATATCCTACTGCTTATGAAACATGCGTATCGGCGATTGCGCAATTAAAATATTTTGTCGATACCTCAAAGCAGAAAGTGTTTCATTGTTATCCTTCTCCTTCCTAAAGGCTCTAGGTCACACTGGCCGGACAGATGGAAATACATATGCAAGAAGGACACACACGGCCGCCCGATCAACGATCAAAATTCAGGATGCGTGGCTCCATCTGTCTGTTTATCCGCTCCTCCAAAAAGGCCACAAATTTGCACATAAAACCAGAACCAGTAAACGACAAGAAAGACACGACAGGAGAGGTAGCGGGATGTCTAAAGCGGATGTTCATCAGGAAAGTCTAGCGGATCGAAAGAGCAAGAGCAAACGATACACATCCGCAGGGCTATCCGGAGGAAATACGAACGCTCTGGGGGGGGTGCCTGCCCGCGCCTTGCCCGCATACTGAAGGTAGCGGATCGCGTTGCCGCATGATGCGGATCAATTCAGGATGCCTTAACTAGATGCCTAGCGGACTGCCTCAGCGAATCGCGTTACCGTTATTTTACCTGAGCAAACCGGTCCACTTGCAACATCGGGAGGAATGATATCTTGCATCAGCCTCCTCGTGGATATAAAAGGACTGCAGCCTCGCACAGCACGTCACCACTCAATTGAAAGACCCTGCTGCACGAGACTCTTGTACTCCGAGGAACCAACCATGGGGGCAAGAAAGGACAGCCTGTGCCTACCTCCTCCAGCCCTGCAAGAAGCGACAACCACCATCCCACCCCCTGGGTCGCTTGACTAGCGAAGTGCTTGCTTCTTCTTCTGCTGCTTGCTCGCCGGCGTGTTCCTCTGCTGCTCGGTGCTGCTGGTAGCTGCTGGGACTTGCTTTCTCCTGCTGCTGCGCTGCTCGCTGCTGCCGGCTTTCTCCTGCTGGTGCTGCCTTGCTGTGGTGCTTCTCTGCTGCTCCGTGCTGCTGCTTCTCCTGCTGCTGCTTGCTGCTCTTCCTCCTCTGCTGCTCGCTGCTGCTGTGAGGACCACCCCAATGCCCTCAAAGCCCTGCTGCTGAAGGCCCTGGAAATCCCATGCAGGAGCGCACGAAGAGCAAGGGCAATGAGAAGAGATAGGAAACAGTATTCCATTTCCAAAACCATAGGAGGAGTTGCTGAAATGGCTGAGCGAGAAGATTAGCCTGTGGGAGGAAGCCACGCCTATCGCGACACCAAGAGAAAGCAGGCAAGCCATGTTGAGAGAGAACGCGGAGAGCCTGGACGTATACTTCCAGATGACTCCTTGGTAGGCTGATAATCACATGCACACCCTGGTATGCAAGCTAAAACCTGAAGAAATTCGGGCAGCACTGTCAGCTCACTGTGAACCAGTGGAGACCATGTCGCTTATGCCAGGAGCAGCTTTCCTGAGTAGGGGAGTGAAAATCGCCGTCCAAGAGCATCCCCTCTGTCAAACCCCTCCGCGCAGAGCAGGCGCCACAGGGAGAGGGCGCACCCTCTCCAAGCCAGAGACATCTACCATTCAGCAAAGGGTTTGATGCCCCACAACAGAACCCTGAAGCTGGGCACTCCCGCCGGAGACCATGGAGATCTCTATCTTAGATGAGCAAGTAACGAAGCAGCCACAGAGACCACACCCACCACCCACCCCTAGCCTCCACCTTCCACCAGAAAGCAGTCAGAAGAAGCCCAGACCGGAGGGACAAAGGTCCACACTCTGTCCTCTGGAGATCAGGGAAAACAATTCAAAGCCAGCACAGAACCCTCTCCCAGTGCGTCCACTCGACATAACTACTCTCCAACCGCAAAGCCCTTCATCACATACGATGAGCCAGACCCTCATGGACATTGCCGAGCCCAGTACCAGGTGATGAAGACGAGTCACCCACCTCTCCTGCACCACCCTCCAGCCCAGCTAACTCTTTCTCTAGCGTGATCTGGCTCCTCCACCCAGGCGATAATCACACCCTTCACGGATTTCAAACAGCCCACTCAAATAACAAAAGCAAATACCAAGTAACAGGACTTAACAAAAGAAAAGGCTACCGAAGCACGATCTCCCCACCCGCTGCCCCCCACCCTCACCTTCGCGCCGCCCCCACCTCTCACTTCTGCCTATCTTGCGGGTGATTGGGTCGTTTCACAGCCCTTCCCAGTCCACCCCAGGTTTCATCCAGATTGCCACAGCACCACAACACCTCACCGATGCAGCTGTTAGCACCCAGGACAGCCCCACTACCTCTCCCTTCCTCCACCCCCACAGCCATAAGCCTTCCTCACGAACAATATGTCATCAGTATGGCCTCACATCCAGTACTTGATAAGTCCTCCAATCTCACGACTGAGCTCAGTTCTCTGCGATAGCTCTCTGCACACACCATCTCCCTGTCTGTCACTCTCGGGCCAGACACCCCAATGTGCCTCCAGCCTAGTCACACAGAACCACCACTCACAGTCCTGCCCCTTTACATCTGAGACCATGGAGCATGCTCAGAGTGACTCAGGAAGGAGTCCAGAGACTGATTTACCTTTCACCTTTATTCTTGCTTAAGACACTTACTTGGTCATTATGCTTTTATATAAATCATTACATGTTTTATTAAAAAGTATCTTTGCTTCACCCACACTTGCTTCATTGTTTTTACTTAAAAGTGTTCGGGTCGAAACCCTATTGACCATAAAGGGTTAAGCCCTTTGCTATGCCTTGGGACTTAGTTTCAGGATAGTGTGGGATGGTAAGCCGATCAGCGGTGGATGGTAAGGATAGCTGGGATGCGGCTAAGGATAGCTGGCTATGGATAGGTAAGCGTAGTTGTGGGAGTCGGTAAGCATAGTGTGGGAAGAAAACCTCCAGTGCAAGCATGAATGGACTGATGCTCACCCTCCAGGCCACACCATATGGCCCTTTATCATCAAGCAAACAATCTATTCAGTTGATCAACACATTTCAAAAAAAACAAAACGCTTTATTAAACCTATCTCATTGTAGGGCACTCAACTACACTGGCACAATCGTGATCCTGTGTATGCAAACCAGTCTCAAGCGACAGCATCCATCATACTCATCTCTATCATCCTGTTTGCCATCACTGCCTCCAGCTGGGGAGCTTGCACCGTGTTTCAGGAGTTGCCACGTGCTTCTTCCCTTCACGTGAAGCTCTGTTGCGCCTTGTGCAACATCCACAGTGCTTTATCAAGGTGTCCTGCCTCCTCACAGGCTCCACTGTTCGACCATTGCCTGTGTGACAGTTCTACAAGCCTCGTTCTTGCAACACTGCCCGTCGGTACCGTGCGCATGAATCTCGCTACTGTCTTTGTTTTTTTTTTCACAGCAACGCTTCCACAGCTCCTCACCAGCCATGTGGTGATTTGCATGTGGTCCGAGTCAGTACTGGAACCTATTGCCAGGATGCCAAAGCTTTCTCCACCATCTTGTCTTGCCCCTGCGACCAGCCCTGTAGTTGAATCTCTCTTCACAGGTGAGGATCTGAACTTAGGCTTCATGAGCCTAGGTATCTGAGGAGCCAAGCGTCCATCCTCACCCACGCCATGAATCGCGGCACATCTCTTCGTGTGCGTTCGGGTCAGGCGACTTCAGGATCTGCGGCAACCATAGAGAGGTTGCATTCCAGTCCCATCCCCTGACGCGTCACTGCGTTGTATATCTGCGGGCATCTGACAGCTTGACCCATTGCCTGACCTAGCGCTACTCCACTAGACATGAAGTCTCGTATCAGCACAACCATGGCCAAAGAGATTGATGCCGGAAAGCCTGTAGTGTAATAATTGGACCTGAGTTCCCGAGTTGCAGCACATGTCTTACCCATCTACCGGCACGTCTACCTTGCGTTTTACCGGACGGAACCACACCCGTGCCTTCCCATATATCCTCAATGGTGGGAAAGTTCCACCCTTGATTCCACCCGCTCTGCAACTTCCCGCCAGGCTTCTTCAGTGTGCGCAGCACGAGGTGCTCCTCCCACCGTATCTTCGATCATGGCCTGCACCACTGTCTCTGACCACAAGCGATTGTTCGTGTGGGCACCCTCTCAGCATACCTTGCATCTTTTTGTATGTGCGGTCCAGAGGCCAGTGTGCAGCAGTCCCAGTTGCCACCTTCAGTCTCAGTCCAGGCTGGCATCGGAAATTGTGTTGCCTTGTAACCTGATTCCTCAACGCTCCACAACTTCGTCACCAAACATGTGTAGCATCCTCACTGAAGGCTCGATGCCCCGAGGCGTCTTCATTCCTCATCCACCATCGCTTGCTAGAGTCCAAAACCACCTCTGGTTCCGAGGGGGCGCTCCAATCCATCTTCGGACCCAGACAGTCCTTGAAGACTCCTTCTTCTCCTTGCGCTAGAAAGGTGTGAAAACAGTCTGAAAGGGCTTGTTCTGGTCGTTGAATACTGCGACACTCCAGAAGGACGTGTGCATGATCCATGGTGGATGATCAATGATGATGTGGAAGAGCAAGAACACAGCTGCAACTGACTGGTCTGAGCACAGCCAGCTGCCTGGACTGAACGTGAGATCAGGTATTTCCTCCCTTTTTATAGGAATTAATGCTCTCGTTTTCTGCTTTGTTACCTTCCAATATTCTACATCCTCCAGACATCTAAATATCTGTAGATATTTCCATATACAAACGCTTGTCCATTAATGCTTTATATCTGAACTTCACCGTACTTTCATCCTTCTATTTCCCGTGCTACTAATGCTGTGTGGATGTTCGGCATACTCCTTCTCCACTTCTCTCTTCCGTTTTCCACTGACGTGTAAGTGCTCGATGTCCATGAGGTGCTCGCAGAGATACACCCGATGTGTAACGGTATGACACATGGACGTAGGAACGTTTGATGCCCATAGTCCGCTCAGATTGTAGATCTACGCCGGCAGAAAGCTTCATCCGCCCTCAAAAAGTTTTATGCAGCTCAAAAACTTTTGAGCAATGAAATAGCGAGTAGATGATGTTGATGGGAATAGAGCGTAATGAAAGACGTACGCAGTGATTACACCAAACGGATGCATCGCATTTTCCAACGGGATGCGGCAACGTTTTTCTCCGTTTTACATCCTCTTTGCATCCGTTGGTGCAGTGTGACATGGGCTTAAATTCTTTTCCAAACAAACATTCCCATATTGTTTAAGGCTGCTTATAATAGGGAGCCATTTTATCGGACCAAATCTTAGCAAAAAGAGAGCTTAGGGACAAGTACACAGAGGCCTTGGAGCAAAGTGATATGTTATTGATTTTCTCAGAAAATTTTTGACTCTTCTTATCTACAGGTGCAAAATGGCTATTATAAATGTGGCTTTCTGATCTTCATTTTAAATGATTAAGTGGTTAGTTCATGGTTGATAGAGCTTAATGTTTGTAGAAACCAATTTAATTTTTAATTCTTTGCTGTTCTGCAAACTTTCTTAGTGTAGGCATTTGACAGTGGAGAAAACTAGCAAGGGATGAAATGTACTTCATAATGTAAATTCTGCTCCTTCTACACTTCCTGCAACATTGGGAAAACTTCAGGATCGCTGTTGTTAGGAACATATGCCTTATGACTTTTAATTCTATCTATTCTAAGTCAGTCATAATTCTAACTGATGATTTGGACAAGTTTCATCTGGTTATAAATATCGCCTGTGGTATTTATAACAAGGTGCTAGAAAAAATGGTGATCATTCAATTAAAAACATATTTGTAAGAAACCAGTTGCCTAGACCCACTTCAGTCTGACTTCAGATCTGAATGACACAGAAATAAGCATTCATTCAGCAGCCATTTTTTATGGTAGAATAGAATAGAATTCTTTATTGGCCAAGTGTGATTGGACACACAAGGAATTTGCCTCTGGTACATAAGATCTCATGTGTACATACAAGCAACAAGTGATAAATCATGACTATAATCATAAAATACAATCATCATAGATCATAAAATACAACACTCGGTGATAGTCATAGGATATTAAATAAAAGCAATCAACATAAATCATAAGATATAAAGAACAAAGTGATAGTCATATGATGTTAAAGGAATAGGTAATAGGAAAGATGAGAAGGATAATAGTAATGCAACCCTACTATATGGTGTGATATCTTAGGGCAGAGGTGTCAAATTCAAGGCCTATGGGCTGGATCTGGCCCACAGGTTGCTGAGATCTGGCCACATGCCCACCTTGGAAACAGTGAAGGACCAACCTGCAGTGCCTCTGCCAAAACAGAGCTTGGGAGGGCCATGTGCATCCTCACAAAGCTCTGTTTTCAAAGGATTGCAGGAGGCCATTGGGCTGAAACTTGAGGACAGGGGTGTATGGAGAGTTGGATCAGGGTTGTGTTTGACCTTGGGGGGCCGGGGACATGGCTAGGGAGCATGGTCACTTTGACATCAGTCATTGAGGCTCCATTTTCAGCCATGATGGACTCCTGCAGCACTCTACTAGAGAAAACAGAGCTCAGAGAGGATATGTGCAGCCCTCCTGAGCTCAGTTTTCACTGTCAGAGGCATCGCAGGCCAATCCTTTGCTGTTTCCATGGCCAGCCTGTGAGCCAGATCTAAGCACCCCGTGGGTTGTATCTGGCCTGTGGGCCTTAAGTTTGACACCCATAGGGAATAAGACAGTGTTGTGAGAATTAGTTGTTTAGCAGAGTGATGGCATATGAGGAAAAACAGTCTGGGAGTCTTGGTGTTTTTGCATGCAATGCCCAATAGTGTCAAAGTTACAATAGCACTAAATGAGAGGTAATTACAATGGGCCCTGAGCAGGGGTGGGATTCTACCAGTTCATACCTATTTGCTAAGAACCAGTTGTTAACATTCTAAACAGTTCAGAGAACCGGTTGTGAGAAGAAATTACTGGCCTAATCCTGTAAGGAAGGCAGGAAGGAAACATTCTGGTGTTGCTTACAGAAGCTGCCTCTCTGTTAACCCTTATTACGTTCTTGGCAGGAGTAAACCTCCTGTCTCAGGAACTTCTCTGGAGTCTTTTACCCCTTCTTTGCTGGTACTTTGCTTGTGTGGAGTCACCATTCAAAGTTACAATGGCACTGAAAAAAGTGACTGATAACCACTTTTCACACTTACAACTGTTGCAGCATCCCCACAGTCATGAGAGGCCAGGCAAGGAGATGCGTGCCTCAATGTGAGTGATATTGAGTTGGCCACAACCAGACAATAACATGACCACCAAACCACGCCCACCAACTGAGTCACGCCCACAGAACCAGTTGTTAAAAATTTGAATCCCACGCCTGGCCCTGAGGTTCTGACTGTCCCAGTATCTCTGTGGTCATGTGATCACAATCTGGGTCCTTGGCAACAGCTCTTGCTTATGATGATTGCAGCATCCTATGGTAAGTATAATTGCATTTTGTGACTTTTCCTTTTGGTTCCCCTCAAGCAAAGTTAATGGAAAAAGTAACCAGAAAGGTTGCAAATTGCTCAGTTAATTCTCCCCTAGCTCTGCACCCTCCCCCAGCATCCTTGCTTTCACACGGAACTTTGCTAGCTACCTGCACACACTTGTACCACCACCCTGGGCCTCACTGCACTTATGCCACATCTCCCCTGTCACTCACACACCCTTCTCCAACACATGTGGCCTCTCATACATTTTCTCCCATCCAGCAGTGGCCATCCTAAACCTTGCTGGGCTTGCACCATGCTTTACCCACCACTTGTACACATTCCCCATGACTCACACACCCTTGTGTGTTCACTCTCATTCATCAGCACCCACCCCAAGCCCTTACACTGCACCTTCCCTGCACCTCATGCACCTTTACTACCACTTGTGTCCATTCCTCTGCCATTCACATACTCTTGTGTGCCCTCTCCCCACCCAAGCCCCATCACACTTGCAACCATGCCCCCCAGGTCACATGCCCAACCTCCCATTCCCTCTTCCATCTGACAGCAACTACTACCTGCGTGCAGGTCTGTTTGCTTCCTGCTGGCTTCCCCACTGACTTTGGTTGCCCACTTAACAAGCCAAAATTTTCATTTAATTTCATTTAATGACTGAGGAAGGGTTGCCATCATTAACTGATGCAATAACATGACATTGTGTTGTATGACTTCATAACAATAGCACTTAGACTAAAACACTATTTATAGACTATATTGCTTTACAGCACTCTCTGGCAGTTTATAGAGTCAGCATATTGCCCCAACAATCTGGGTCCTCATTTTACTGACCTCGGAAGGATGGAAGGCTGAGTGAACCTTGAGCTAATCGGGATCAAACTTCTGGCAATAAGAATGCAGAGTTTGCCTGCAATATTGCATTCTAACCACTGCGCCACCAGGACTCTGGCTTAGAGATGAAAATTCCAGTCCCAACTGCTGATATAACTTGAAGATTCCCTGTAGGCTATTTTTTTATATATTCTAAATTGCTGTATGATGGTATGTCTTTCGTTTAGACTGCTTTTATTGTTTTCTTGCAAAATTTTCTCTTTGCACATATTACTAATAGTACTAATTATTGATGAGTTGTAATAATTATATTACTTATTACACTTTTATTGCATTATTATAACAATTATAATTCTTTATTATTAATTTATAATACAAAGCATGAGGAACTGTTTGGCCATCTGAAAGATAAAACTTTGAAATAGTCCAATTGCATTAATGTACAATGCAAATTTGCCATTGACTTCAAACAACTAGAGATTCCACCCTCTTTGAACACAGCCTGAAGCTAAACTTCTATAGTCTTACTTTTCTATTTATCTTTCAGTACGTGCTGGCTACAAACCACAAATTTGCCCTGCTTATATCCAACAACACAGAGAAAGCAGCTTCCACAATGTTGGTATATATGACAAGGACTGAATGCTATAAATAATGGAAAAGAAATGAACAGGTTGTGTCTTTCCTATTTGAAACTGCCTTTCTATGTTGTAGATCAATGTTTCTCAACCTTGGCACTTATGATGGATAGACTTCAACTCCCAGAATCCCTTGGCTGGCTGGGGAATTCTGGGAGTTGAAGTCAGACAAAATTTTATTTATGTATTTATCTAATACCAGCCATGTCAGTTTCTGGCAGTTTACAGATGAAAACCACAAAACCATACAAAAAGGCAGCATTCGAAACATATATAAAAATGAAATTAAATGCAAAGTTTAAAAGGTTTTAAAAAGCAGAGGGAACATCCTCAAGCCACCAACCACTCCCAGAACTGCTTACCACATATAGATGCCCATTGCAGTTGTCAGAGCAAGCTCTTCAGGCTCTTCCTGAAGGCCAGAAAAGTTTGGGTCCTGCCTCTCTTCAGTAGATAGGATAATGGCAAACTATTCCTTTATTATTACTAAGAAAACAACATGTGTTGTTTTCTTAGTAACAATTGTGAATTGTTCACAATTCAACAATTGTGAACTGACCAGGAATTAAGCTCAATGCAAAGGAGACTTGACTTGACTTGGAATAATAGAACATTATACTACAGCATTGTTACGGAAGCTTTTTTGGGGAGAAAAAGAGATGGAAGGTCATTGCCTTCTAGTATGAAATATTTAGGTCCGGGTTCCACTCGATACATAAAGGAATGTTCATAGAGATGAAAGGTAAATATATTCACTTAATGCATTATTATTTTATGTTAAATGCATAGTAGAATATTCCTTAAGGATGAGTCCACCACCACACTTTTGAATTCATGTGGTGAGTTCTAACTCAGTATTCTTTTTTTCCCCATCTGCTCTCCAATTCCTCACTATTTTGGAATTACTTTGCATTTACATAGGCTTTCCTGTTGCCCACATTAATACTTTATTATTTTATTACTGAACAGTAATTGGTATATTTAATTGAACAAGCTGGATTTCTAATCCTGAACTAGTTTTCAATGTACTGTACATTTCATCCAGCGTGGTTGATGAAATGTCAACAACTCCAGGACATACATATATTCAACAGACAAAACTCGGTTAAGAAATTTCTATTCTAATTTCTATTCTGCAGCAATTGGGACAATCCTTCTGAATGTCTCAATGGGACAGAATTTTAATTATTTCTGTGGTCCAAAACATATTTTAGAAATCTTATGAAATCTTAGGAGATGTAATGATTAAAGTGCTGGACTTGGGCAACAAGATCTAGTTCAAGTGCATCCTCAAAACCTCTTTTGGTAATTCTGGACCACGAGTGACTTTCCCCCATCCCAGCTCCCTTAAAAGATTGCCAGTGTGGGAAGAAGATGAAAGGACATTTCCTAAGCATCTTGAGCTCTCAGAAAAAGAAGAAGAAAAGGTATCCTTGTTATTAATTTTGGCTAAAAACATTTTAACACATTTATTAACATGCAATACAACATTGCACAAGGGACAGAACTTAGTGCTTTCAGGATTTATTTTTGCCATCAGTTTTTTCCTGGTATCATTAGAATTTGATATACTTTTGGCGCCTGCTAATGTCAGTCACCTGCATTTAAAAAGAGTTCTCTAGAATTAAGATGTTTTATGGCATGCTTAAACTGTTCCAGCACCGATTTTCTTCTCTTACATCAAGGAAGAATAGTAAGGTACACAATACCTTAACATGGCATATTCTAAAATCCATCACTATTCCAAAAATGTATTCATTTTATTCATGGTCTTTCCTAAAAGAATTTATTGCACAGGGATGTCACACAGACTATGAATCTTCAAACTGGATCATTCCCCCCAATTAAGTTGTTCAGGACTTAGACTTAAAAAGCTGTCACAGTGGTGATGACTAGATTTATTTCCTGATTATGGTCTGAGCTCTTGAACAAAATGGGAAAGGACACAGATCTGGATAACCTCTGTATGAATTTATCTCTTTCTATTTGTAATAATATCAGAGTGTGAACCACTGCATTCTAAGTAACTCTGATTCTATCAAAGAGTTTCCCACCTTCTTCTTCTCTCTCCTCTGCTTCAACAGACTCACACCTTCCTTTCAGGAATTGATAAGTGTTTCCAGGAACAGCAATTTAAAATGTTTAAACCTTGCCCTCTGGCTGAGAAGGTGTGACCATTGTAGCTTGTCTGGGTAAGACAGGCAAAATCAGTGTGAACAAGGTCCTTCTACTCTATTCCTGATTTGCTAAATGTACAGATACTATTGTTGAATTTGGCTAGGTGGGAATAAATTAGTAGTCACATTTACTACTAGGATTGCCTAGAGCAGAAACAGACACTTTGTGGTCCACTGGTTGCAAACATCTCCCCATCTCTCTATTGTGTAGCCTTTAACACCTCCATCTGTTAGCAAGAATGCCAGACTACCTGGTAAAAGCAGAATAACTCCTGTCCAACTGCAAAGACCAGTGTGTCTTTGGCTAGTCTGGGCATGGCTAGCCTAAGGAAAAGAAGGACCAGGGAAGACATGATAGCATTCTTCCAATATTTGAGGGGTTGCCACAGGGAGGAAGGGATCAAGCTATTTTCTAAAGCACATGTAGGCCAGACAAGAAATAATGGATGGAAACTGAACAAGGAGAGATTTAACCTGGAAATAAGGAGAAACTTTCTGACAGTGAGAACAATCAACCAATGGAACACCTTGCCCTCAGAAGTTGTGGGACCGCCATCACTTGAGACTTTCAAGAAGAGATTGGGCTGCCATATGTCAGAAATGGTGTAGGGTCTCCCACTTGGGGGGGGGTTGGACTAGATGACCTACAAGGTCCCTTCCAACTCTGTTAATCTGTAATATAGATTCTGTATTTTCTTTAGCTGATCTTTATTTGCTACTGTAAAATGTGCCTCTTCGTATTATGCTGAGAATTTTTAGCATTGGTCAAACAAAGGCAAGCATTTATTTTTGAAATGGCAGTTTCTATGCCAGCCACAGCATCCAAGCAAACAGAGATCTATTCCAAGTATAAATCATAAAGCATAGAAAAATCTAATCATGAGCTGATACAAAGTAAAACTGAATGATCTGACATTAATTCATATTTTCTCCTATTCTTATTGAAGAAAAGAATATCTTGGTCAGATAAGATTTTACAATGTGATTAATAAGTGAGTTCCAGGTTGTGAGGTATCTGAATAGATCCACATTTGTTTTAATTTTTTCCAGACTAAAAATTAATTCTTAGAAAGTACAATCAGTCAAGAGGAGAATAAGAAGCATTATTTTCCCACCTTTCATTATTAAAATACAACTTATTAAAATTTGCACTACTACAACTGTATTAAAAGTATTATTACATCAGTAAGAGTAACAGACGATAAAAGTGATCGTAACAAGTCATTATGACATCAAAATGATACATGTATCATTACTTCATACAAACGACACAGTAATGTAATGACAGTGTGACATCTGACATCAGTCGGAAACTTGCATTGAACCTCTATATGAAAAGAGAGGAGATAGGTACTCAGAATTCTTTGCACTCATGATCTGCTCTAACCAAGTCTTTGTTCATAAAAAATAGTTGACAACAAACCCAAAAAAATCTTCTTACTGCAATATTCAAGAAATATATCAACACCAAAGATTTATTTGAACTCATTTAAATTAAAAACTGCAGGAATTAATTATTTCATATTCAAAAATTAGAATATGTATGAGATAGCAAAAAGAATCTATGATGAAGCAGTAATCTCAATGGGCAGAGGTTCACTGTTGGTGTGACACTTCCAATAAGTTCTCTTTCATCTATATATGCGTAAATCTCTTGTGTCTCTTTGATTGTTTGTAACCTTCAATTAGGCCATATGATGCATCACAAAGCAGCAAAATGCATCCAAAATCCAAGATCCATGGCAAAGTTGTTGCTGTTTCAATGCTGCCCCCTTCAGCTTTGCCACATTTCTATGATCAGCTTCAATCATGTGATTTCAGTGCTTGGTGCCAGCTTCTTACAAGGAAAGTAAATGGGGAAGGCAGCAGGAAATCAGTTGTTCCTGGCCTTTTTGTGCACCTATGCTCATTCTGTTCTCTGTTTAAAATTAAGGAAATATTTCTGAAATGATGACCTAACAGACTGCTTAGTAGCTATTTAGAATTCTCAAAGAACGAAAGAGGCTTCATGGAGCATTCAGGTTGAATGACAATGCACAAATCCAATATAAATGCATAACTTTTGGGCAATTTCAACTAAGGGAATAACCCATTTTAAAAGTGCTCAATTTATAAATTGAATTTTCAGGTAAATAGGGGTCACTGCACATGACAGTAGCCTAAACACAATTGGATTAGCAAGGATGAGGGGAAATGATGACAAAACCATGAAGCGAATGAAAGAATGAAAGAGAATCTCATTCACAGCTATCTCTTCTCACCAGATTCTAGACAGATTTTAAAGGCCTGGTCCCACTGCACTTACGGATGCAAAGAGGATGTAAAATGTTAAAAAAAAAAGCTTTGCGCATCATTTGGATAAACGCATGCATCTATTGTGTACTCACTGCATACGTGTTTCATACGCTCTATCTGTCGAGCATCCGTCCACTGCAATTTCATGCACCGCAAGAAGTCTGAGCTGCACAAAATTTGTGAAACGGATGAACTTTCTGCCACGTACGATGTACATCCGCGACATATTTAGGGCAACAAACGTTCTATGTCCGTTCATCATCCTTTAAACATCCACTGCATCCTCTCTGCATCCTCTGGCCAATCCCTCAACTCACATCGCTGCAGCTGAAAACCGAAAAGAGGGAGGAAACAAAAAGGTACACGGAACGTCTACACAGCGTTAGTAGCACGGAAATAGAAAAGGATGTAAGCGTATGCATCTCATATATTAAAGGATTAAAAATGGACAAAACATTTGTATCTGGGATGTACCTCGTATATTTAGGATGTCTGGAGTATGTCTTAGAGCATGTAGAAGGACACCTAGCGGACAACCGATATTTTCTATAAAAGGGGGAGAAAATCATCTGGATCTCAGTATGAGTCCAGCAGCCTGGTGTACAGACCTCTCCACCCTTTGTCTTGGTCTTCAACATCCATCAATTGTTCTACACCATTGGATGATGACACAGTCTGTATGATAGCTGTTGCTCATCATCACCAGAACCAAAACCTGTTCAGACTGTTCAATTTTATACAGAAGGAGAAGAAGGAGACATCCAGAGCTGTGTGGGTCCGAGGATGGATCGTGAGAAGAATGGAGTTTGGACTGTATGACCAGTTGATGTGGTGGAGCTGAGGAATGAAGACCCTCGAGCATTCCATCACTTCATGAGGATGCCACCAGCCATGTTTGACGGAACTTGTAGAGACGCAGGTTGACCAAGCCTAGCACCAACTTCCGTCCCAACCTTGGACACTGGACTGAAGGTGGCACTGACTCTGCAGCACCTGGCCTTGGAACCACATACAGAAGCATGCAGTATGTGTGGAGGTTGCCACACAATAGCATCAGCAAAGTGGTCAGAGAAAGTGGTGCAGGCCAATATTGAAGAATACATGAAGGAGCTCCTCCAGTGCCCCACCACTGAACAAGGCTGGAGAAAACTTCCAGAAGAGTGGTATCAGAGGTGGAACTTTTCCCACCACCGTTGGAGCCATAGATGGGAAGCATTGTGGCCTGTAAAGCTCCACCCAACTCAGGGTCCAATATTATTTCAACTGCAAGGGCTTCTTCAGCATCATCCTCTTTGCCACGGTTGATGCTGACTACAAGTTCAGTACATCGATTGCTTCAGGCAATGGGTCAGCTTCAGATGGCCAGATGTACAACACAAGTGACCTCAAGGATGGGCTGGAATGCAACCTCATCATGGGTTTTCCAGATCCAGACCCCCTACTCAATGACACACACAAAATGTGCCCTACTTCATCATTGGTGATGATGTGTTCTCCCTCAGAACCTACCTCAAATGAAGCCGTACACTTCAAGATACCTCACCCGTGAAGAGAGGATCTTCAAGGCTGTCCAGGGCAAGACGGGTGGTAGAGAACGTCTTTGGCATCCTGGCCAACAACAGGTTCCAGATATTCCTCACCACCATGCAGCATGACCAAGAGACTGTGAGGAGCATCATGGAAGCTTGCTGCATCCTGCACAATCTCATGCGGCACCCGCTACCCAGTGTTGCAGAACAGACTTGTCGACTGTCAACGCAAGGGAATGGGGACAAAGGAATGGACCCTGGTGAATGGAGGTCAAGGACGTAACCTGATAGCACTGTGGATGTACAAGGCCCCAACAGGAGCTTCACTGTGAAGGGAAGAAGCAGCGCAACCTCCTGAGACACTGGTGAAACTCACAAGCTGGAGCAGTGGAGTGGCAGACAGGATGTTAGATGATTAATGGATGCTTCCTTGAGACTGTTGCATAACACTGATGAGATTGTGCCATGTATTTTGAGTGGTCCAACAATAAATAGGGCATTAATAAAGAGCTTTGTTTATTTTAAAATGTTGTTGATCAATGAAGAAATTGTTTATTTGATAAAAAAGGTCCATATGTGTGGGAGCCTGGGATGGTGGGACCATACATCCCACTATGGTTGCACTGGAGGTTTATCTATCCCACATCATCCTTATCTATCCCAGAAGCATGCAAAGGCTTAACCATTTTTTCAAAGTTTTCACCAACACTTTATTAAGTAAAAAAAATGAACCAAGTATCTTAGCAAAGATAACCTTTTATTAACTTTCTTAGGTAAACTTTATGACCTTTATTAAAACAAATAACCAAGTAAAGTGTCTTAAGTGTGTTAAGCAAAGATAACCTTTATTAACTTTCTTAACTTTATGACTTTATTAAATAAGCAAAATTAACCAAATAAAGTGTCTTAAGCAAAGAATGACTAAACCAACTACATACTCATGCTCTGACACTATTTCTCAGTCATCTCTGAGTCATGTCCCTGGTCTCATCTGTTGAGCGGGCAGGGACTGTGGAGGTGGCTGTGGCTTGAGTGCTGGTCTGAGGGCACCATTGGGGTTCTTGGCCCCGGGTACAAAGGGGATGGTGTGTTTCAGGAATGCTCCGAGAGCTGACTCAGTCCTGTGAGGGTGTAGGCCTTCATTTCAAGGACTTGAGGATGTCAGGCCCAATACTGATGACAGATTGTCCGTGACGGGCTTGGCTGTGGGGTGGAGAAAGGAGGAGTGTATGGCTGTCTGGTCTGCAGCTGGGTGAGGAGTGTCGTCTGTGGCATCCGATGAAACCTGGGCCTGGATGGGAAGTTCTGCTTCTGTTGTGGGAAGTCCTGGTGAGTCGTAGCCTTGGTAGGTGAGGGGCTTTTGAAGCCATGGAGGGCTGTGACATGGCCTGGGGTGAGGGAGCAGACCTGGACTGGGTAGGAGCAGCTTCAGCTGGGCCTTGAGGGTGCTGCAGAAGCTGTGATATTCTTGCTCATCACCGGTACTGGACCTCAGGCAGGTCCTTCAGGATCTGGCTCACGTAGGTGTTGAAGGGCTTCCGGTCTGAGGATGGTTTGTCGCTGTGGACCAGCTGAGAGAGAAGTTCTGTGCTGGTCTTCATTGTGTCCCTGATCCTCCAACAGCACACTGTGGTCCTCGCCCTCCAGTCTGCCTCTCTGCCTACATCCTCTGGTGCTGGGGGTGGGGGTGGGGGTGGGTGGCCTCTTGGTGGCTGCTTGCTTCTTCCTCCATTTTGTGACAACAGGGCGCCATCCTCCACGCGGATCCTCAAGTCTGCCGGGCATTGGGGAGTGCAGCTGTCGGGAGGGTGGTGTCTGCCGTGGGACCCTCTGAAGACACCTGTCTGGACAGGGTAGCTGGTCTCCTGGCTGGAAGAGGACTGGCTGTCTTGTGGACTGTCTGAGGGAGAGGGGTCTCAGAGGGGCTGCTCCTTGGTTGGCAGATTCCTCACCCTCCAGGAAACTGCACTTGGCCATGACGTACATCTCCGGTCAGATGAGCTTGGACAGCGGCCTGCCTGGATTTTCCTAAGGTGTAGCTAGGCCTATACCAGTGGTGTGCATGTGCTTCCATTCATCCAAGAAGTACTTCTGCAATGTACCCCAGGCTCTCTGCCTTGTCCTCTCCAAGCTGTCTGCTTCTTCTTGGTTCGTGATACAGTCGGTGGCCCTTTCTGCAGAGGGTACTCGTTCTCCCTCAGCCGTTCCAGCACCTCATCCTCATGCTCCTCGGAAAACGGTGTACTGTTTCCTCTCTTTCCCTTCTCCTTCCCTTGCCTCTTCTCCCTCTGGCAGGGGCTTCAGCAGGGCCTTCAGGGGTTGAGCAGCAGGGCCTTCAGGGGTTTCAGCAGCAGGGCCTTCAGGGGCTTCAGCAGCAGGGCCTTCAGCAGCAGCGGGCTTTGAGGGCCTTGGGGCTGATCCACCCAGCAGCAAACAGCAGCAGCTTACAGAGTCAGTGCCAGGGGGTGGGATGCTGGTTCTGTCCTTCTTGCCAGGCGCTTGAACGGAGTAGGCACGGGCTTCCCTTTCTGCCTGACTGAAGAACCATGGTGTTCCTGCTAGATGTATGTGGCAGCACGTCTTTCCCCTGTATGCTGACTGGCGTGCATGCTGCATCCTTTTATGTCCGTGGAGCTGACGCAATCATACTCCCCGCATGCGCAGTGAATGATTTGCATCCAATATACATCGCGCGAACATCCTTTTTGTTTCCCTATAGGCGTCCGTGATGCATCCACTTCATCCGCTATGCATCCGCCCCTTCTGCTATGCGTTCTGCTTCAAATTCTCCCCGGAACCCCTTCGGATATGTCATCCGCTTCCATCCGCTTTCATCCGCTAGGGCTTCCTATGAACATCCATTTAACATCCCCATACATACTACCCATGTCCATTCTTTTCATTCTTTTCCATTCTGTTTATGCAAATTTTCACCACTTTTTGGAGCGGATGACAACAGATGGAGCCACCCCCAAAATTTTGCTCATCCGCTTTGTCCTTTATGCATACATTTTGCGTCCATCGGCCAGTGGGACTGGGCCTTAAGTTCTGGAGTTTCCAGTATATTCAATTAGCATGGAACATCTGAGTACATTTTAATTAACATTAAAGCATCAGAAAAACAAAGAAACTTCTAAAATTTCTTGGTTTATGTAATTTTAAGTGATACAGCTATATTTTTATTATTTGCATTGAGAAAATGTTGTCTACTTGGTTTAATTACTAAGGAGATTTTTCTGATGTTGATATGATGGTTCTCACATAAAAGATAGATGCTAATATGGGTGATGTCTAGCATTAATGGCTTCTCATCCTTTATTTTCCTTTATCTTTAATACCGAGTGTCTCCTTTGAAAAGCAAACAAAATTCTGAAGTAAGAAACATTTTTTGATGCTCATTTATAACAGGTATACACCTGTCATTGAAGAAATAATCCCAGACTGCACATGTGTCCAATTTCCTGCTCAGCAGAAACAATTAAGAATTATTGCATCCCAGGCAAATGGCTGTTTAGACTCTGACAAAAGAGCAAAAGAGAATACTCTGCTTCTTTGGATAATGGATTTTATTTGGGATAAAATAACCCAAGTCACAATAATCTTCAACAATTTCATATTCTTTAACATTACTGCACCACCAATTGTCAGCTTCACTGGGGACAGTTAACTAAAGGACAGTCCAAACCCACATCCCCACCCCTAACAAAATACAATATCATTCATTAGGGGACCATCATCATAATTTATTTACAATTTTTCAATTTGTGAATGAAGAGGAAGCAAAGAAGTGGATTATGTATACAGGAATATTAAATTTGCTTCTTCTTTTTGTAAAGTGTCTCTCTTTCATTCATTCATTCATTCTTTCTTTCTTTTTTCTTCCTTCCTTCCTTCATTCCTTCCTCTTCCTTCTTTTCTTTCTTTCTCCAATTTGGTTTTTTTTCTGTTTCATTTTCTTTCTGATGTTAATTCACATTATTTTTTAATATTGTAAAATCCTCAATAAAAATATTTTTAAAACTATCATTATTTATTTAAATTTACTGAACACTCAACTCCAGAGTAAGAAGCATAACTCAATCTTCTGAATTAAGCTGCTTTTTAGAATACTCTCTCCCAAGGTTTATGACACACTAGTTAAGTTACATTTGTGAGTATTACATCTTCATTTAATTTTCATTATGTTCATTAACAAAAAGCTAAGGGAAAGCAAATCTCATTTGAAGGAAATCCTTGAAATTATCATTTATCTGAAATTTGAATTATTTGAAATCATTTATTTGAAATTATCATAGATTCTCACTGTTTTTAGTCATCAAAACCAATACTTGCAATTCCCACTTGTTAAATGTGTAGGATTAGAATAAAATCCACTTTTATCAATACAGTCCTTTGATCACAGTTATTGAGTTCCGGCACCAGAACTAAAATACAGAGACTTAATAATGAATATCTATGTCTCTGTGAAAAGAACCTTTTTACATTTGATCCTTAATTATCTTGGAATTGTCTGAGAATTCCTTGCTCGGGATGAGAAATAAGAGAACAAAAATATAGCCAGTGCTAGCAATCTCCATAAACTTTTCAGTTGCCACACCTATCTTGCTGCATATTGTGAATTGTTGGAGTTTTTGCAGCCTGAGTCATGCACACATCTTTTTCGATTGAAATTTTTTCACAGACAGTGGGTGGAGGGGCTTAGAAGGTTTGCATTATGATGAGATGAATTAAAGCTCAGAATCATTATCTAGATGAAGTGTCAGGAAATAAACTATATCATTTTCTTTCCTGTAGTCTTAATTTTTTAATTTCTGTATTTATTTTGATTTGTTTATTTCACATTCCTTCTGGAGAATATATTCAGAGTCTCTTCCTTTATCATTGATGTCTGATATACATGTAGATATTTATAGGGATATTTTTTAAAAAATCCATTAAATCAAGTTATTTCAGCATTTCTAACATGATGCCCAGACACTTGACTGGCATTCTGAATAATAGTTTTAACTTTCACTGCCAAAGGCCACATAGTTTGGATGCAGTTCTCCACAAGTCTGGTTTATTATCATTTCAAATATATGCCCATTCTGTAAGAATTTAATAATCTTATAACAATGACAGTGCCCACAAGGCACATTAGGAATTTGGGAAGGCATCAAAAATGTTCTTAGAGATCGGTTGTAATCTTGGAAATCACAAGGATTTCTGCTAGGATATATGGGTCACATTGAAAGGTCCAGAGACATTCATGGATGATCGACATTCATGGATGATCTTCACCACTCTCTGGTCATCATTTTCTGGTCCATTTTTGATCTCCCAAGCCATTCCCCTCTACCTACCCATGCTAAGGTCATCCTGCCCATTTCGATTCTCTGCAATATTTCACTGTATTTCCCAGATACCTCCTGATGCCCACAAGTAGCAGATGAATAACTAGGTGTAATTTCCCAGTATGTGATTTTGTTTTAAATGTAAAATGCATGTGATTTTGGAGTTAGGAAATTAGAAAATAGAATTATATTAAAACAGACTCAGACTTGCCAAGATAAGAGGATCAGAGACAGAACCCTCCCTTCCTTCCTCTGTTCTTCCTGCCACAGAATGTAGATTGACTACCTCTAGAGCCCTAAATTATATAACCAAACTAGGAATTTGTAACTGGGATTGAAGTGGTGTTTGGCATTAACCCCAAACCAAGAAATATATTGAAATAATGACTGAGCACAATCGTCCCCTGCACGCAAACCAAAATAAATGAATAAATAAAAATTCTATGTATCCTCAAAAATGCTTTGTTTGTTTTTCTCTAATATCCA
Organism: Laticauda laticaudata; assembly: GCA_004320025.1. Taxonomy (NCBI): domain Eukaryota; kingdom Metazoa; phylum Chordata; class Lepidosauria; order Squamata; family Elapidae; genus Laticauda; species Laticauda laticaudata. The sequence goes on along the minus strand of BHFT01003831.1, from coordinate 72,279 downwards.
AAATTTAATTTAATGGCTGATTTTGGATGGCACTGCCAGTCCTTTTTCTGATCCAAAAGATAAGCTTTTTGTATTTATGAAGGCATATTTCTTTCACAATTTCACAGTCTGAGAACATTCTGCTTACTAATTTATCAAAACTATAATTCATAACAAATGAAAACGTGAACAAATAGTTCTCTTTTCATTGCACTGGCTGTTAGTAATTATGTGGATTGGGCCAAGTTTTCAGAAGAATTTTAAATAATTTAGACCTGTCCTATCCTTGATCGAATTTTTCTGCCCCTTTATAACCCAGAATGTCATCATGGTTAGTGAGAAGTCAAAGGGACATATTTGACAAAAAGTATTCAGGCTTCTTTTCCAGTTGGTTTTATAACTCCCCTGCCTTATACAGAATGTGATAAACTGAACACAGTTTCCATTGTGTTTCTGCTTCAGTTTGGGAGGGCATAATAGAACAATATATTAAAAATAAACTATTGGTTCAGATAAGAAAGGAAACTGCCCATAGCACTTAAGCAGTTCTGTAAAATAAAATGCTGCTCAGGAAAAGAAAGGCGCTTGGCTGGAGCAGTTTGTCAGTTTTTGAAAATAAAATAAATATAAATACTTTTTTTGGATATGAAATAAAATTGCAGGATAAGAAAAGAGTGTAATTCCAGCTCTGCAGCTGCAATTTTATTTCAGAAATAACATACTATTGTAGGAAGGATAAGAAAGGCTCTTGTCTGAGCACTTAGGCTTTTTTTTTTTTCAAAATAAATCATTGACTGGCAAAAGAAAAGAGGTTAAATTTTAGCTCTGGAGAAGTTTTTTAAAATTAAAATACTGTTCCAGATAACAAGGACTCTTGCCTGGAGCACTTATGCAATTGTTGACAATAAAATACTGTGTTCAAGATAATAAAAGCCCCAAACTTGACTCCTCTACCACTATTCATAGTGTTTGCTTTCGTATTATTTTCCTGCTGCCCTCTCCAATTGCCCACCAAAGCTTCTTATCAAATGGGATGACCAGGAAGTGGCTAGAAAAACAAGATCCTTTTTGGAAAGAAAGAAAGAAAGAAAGAAAGAAAGAAAGAAAGAAAGAAAGAAAGAAAGAAAGAAAGAAAGAAAGAAAGAGTAGATCCATCCTAGCATGCCAGGGCAGAGGAAGGTACAGTATTAAGTAGCAATTTGAGCAGCCAGCTGGGAAGAGTTTTGCAACAAAATCCAAAATCTGGAGTTTGGTAGAACTGGACGAGCTGCTCAAAACTGTACTCTGCCTTGATCAAATCTGGAAGGACCATTAGGTCAAAATTTCTCAACTTTGGCAACTTTAAAATGTTTGAACTTCAACTCACAGAATTCCCTTGCCAGCCATGAACCTTAAGGCCTCAAAGAATATACCAAAGAAATTTATTATTACCTGGAAGTTTATTTTGAAAAATAGTCATTTTTTTCCTCAGGTCTTCCTCCCAAGGATCTTCTCTTTGGCTGAATAATTAAAAGAAAATAAGAAAAGAAGTAGGGGGAATCATTCCTTCACACAGAGTACGGGCAGCCCATTACAGTCAAAAATTTGACAGTCATAAATTGGGTCAGTCACATAACCCAACTTTTGTGGTGATCATTAAGAGACTGTGACAGTCATAAAATAAACTAAATAATTGTAAAACAAATGGTGTGGTCATTAAGCAAACCCATTGTTCACTATGATGTGTTTTTCCTCAAGTAACTTCTGTTTTTTAACAAAAGTGTAGTAAATGCAGGCACAGAAGCATGAATGCTACACATGGCCATTAAGCAGCCATATTGTCAAGTATCCAAAGTGGGATCACATGATATGGGGAGGACCAATTGTCAAAACTTCTGAACTGAGTTGAAACTCACTTTTTCCTAATCATAAAATAGAACAGTGGTGTCAAACTTGTGTTGTCATGGCAGTGTCATGTGACATATCGGGACTTTTTTCCCTTCACTAAACTGGGTGGGGGTGGGGCCAGCACATGACGCATCTGGCCCGCAGGCCATGATTTCTACACCCCCGAATANACTAAACTGGGTGGGGGTGGGGCCAGCACATGACGCATCTGGCCCACAGGCCATGATTTCTACACCCCCGAATAGAATAACAAGAGTTGGAAGGGACCTTGGAGGTCTTCTAGTCCAACCCCCGGCTTAGGCAGAAACCCTACACCACTTCAGACAAAGGGTTATCTGACCTCTTCTTAAAAACTTCCAGTGTTGGAGCATTTACAGCTTCTGGAGGTGAGTTGTTCCATTGATTAATTGTTCTAACTGTCAGGAAATTTTTCCTTAGTTCTAGGTTGCTTCTCAGTTTCCACCCATTGCTTCTTATCCTGCTTTCAGGAGCTTTGAAGAATAGCTTGACTCCCTTTTCTTTGTGGAAGCCTCTGAGGTCGATGACTACCTGAAACAAAATAGCAATGAAGAGATTTGTGTTGAACCTTTAAACTGAAAGTTTATTCAGGAGTCTGTCATACTTTATTTCTCTAAAATAAAAAACTAAAAAGAAATTTTACATCTCCAGGACAACATACTTTTGCCTCCACCACCAAATGGCATCAGATAATCTCTAATAGTAAAAGCAATAGATAAGAGTTGGACAGGGTCAAAAAGTTACATAGTAAAATTAATGTAGAAACTGACAAAATGGCAGAAATTAGTAGATACAGAATTTAGGATACTGAACTATTGTAAGAATCCAATTTTACATTTCTAATCACTCATGGAAGTTCAAAAACTAGTTTAGACAAGTCACCATCTCACTGACCAGAGTTATTGCTGCCACAAAGATCACATTAGAGAAGGCCTACTATGTAATCCGTTATAACATAGAAAGGTGGATATAATCCAATATATAAATGGAAATGAGGGTACAATAACTTGAAACTCTTTTCTATGAATGTCAGTTTTACCTGGAGAATAACAGAGAGAGCATGCATTATGCTAAGTTATATTTGCAGCATTTCAAAAAGTGTACCAAAAAATTAACTCTATGGGTGTGCTGACCCAGGGTGTGGCACAAAGGCAACACAGTCAAATAAGCAATAAGAATCCCTTTATTATCTCCAACTTTGCCCCCAATATCCAACTTACCTTCAGCTGGAGAAAATCTCTCCCAGGAACAGCCTTTAACAATAGAAAATTCAATCCAAAACAAGGTACACACAAACTGTAACTTAAAATCCAAACAAACCAAACTGAAGGAATTAGTTTGACAGGGCACAGTTGGGAAGATGCCAGGAACACAGATAAGCCACTATTCACATTTGCTCCCAACAGCTTGCTGCGTGCAGCTTCCTTTTTTATACACAATGTTCCCAGTGGCAGCTAATGAAGGATATCAGGGCCCTTTCCTTCCCCATAAGCCACACAACCCACATTGCTCTCTTTTCCATTCCTCCCTACATGCCCTAGCATGAAGAGGGAGTGGACCTGGGTCTTCCTCTGAATTCCCTCTCCCTTGCTCTACCTTTCTCTTGCTCTACCTCTCCCCTGCTCTGCCCAACTGGACCTTGCCCTTCTCCAATTTCTTCCACAGCCAACAGAGCCACACTCCCACTCCCTGTCAGCTGTTCAGCTTCCTCCTCTAAGTCAGATTCCAACAGGGGCATAACAATGGACAAGCACTTTGACAAAGTCCATTTTTTGGTACACTTTTTGAAGTGCTGCAAATTTTAGTGATATGGTTAATTCCTTTACTGTCTGAAAGGCTTTGAGTATCTTATGAATGTGCAGAGAGATACAGAGTAGATCAAATGTGTGTTTTCAATTTTAGTCTAGACATTTGCAACTTCCCTTCTCCTCATGGCACCATAATTTGATGCTGCAATTTTCATCAACAATATTTATTGTGGAGTAGCCCTACTAAAGTGGGATTAACCTGGTACATGGTAAAATGATTTACATATTTCAATATCCAAAAGCTCTAATTGTATTTCTTTTCAGTGAGGAAGGTGGGCTTTGCATGAGCAAATCTTCTGCCAATTTTGTTGGCAGATCCACTGGCAATACTTTTGTTTAGTCACAGTTTATTTGGAAGCCTGACAGCTGACAGAACACATATACACTCAGAAAACTGGCAGCATGCATAAATGCTTTCATGTATTATGTCTTTTTTTACAGACTGTGTAATCAGAATCATAAAAGGCTATAATGATCCCAGAAGTCATCACATCTGAACTGGGTATTAAGTGGCTTCCTCCTGCATGGGACTCTTGCCACAGTGATACAGTAAGTAGCCCTGACAATGGAATTTCCCCAAATTTTGCTTTTCAGGGCCTGTTGTGCTATTGACCAAAAACTGGGGGCACGATAGCTGAGACATTAAAGATGCTGAGCCTGTCAGCTGAAATGCTGACAGCCAGGTTCAAGACTGAATGCCACGTGATAGGGTGAGCAACCATAACTTGCCCCAGCCTAACAGTTCAAAAGCAGGCAAATGTGAGTCGATAAATAGTAAGTGGGAAGTTAACAGCATTCTGTGCACATTGGCATATAGTCATGTTGGCCACATGTCTTTGGACAACACTGACTCCCTTGGGTAAGAAATGGAGATTAGCATTGCTCCCTAGAGCTGAACATGACTCGACAAAAGAAACCTGTATTTATCTTAACTAGGGACCTGACAGCAATGTAGCTATAGTAAAAAGAAAAAAGAGCTAGTGGGCTAGACTTGAAAAATGGATGAAAACCTCCAGACTCTGAGGAAACTGAAAGATTTTTTTTCCTCTGGATGAGAGTAGGGTTAAGGTAGACCCAAAGCAACCAAAGTATTCTCTAGATGGAACTGTTGCCAAAAATAAGACAATAAGACAAGCAAAATCTCACTCAACAGATTAATAAGGAAATGAGTTTAGTGGCTTGTTCTTGGTATGTAGTGAATGAGTAGAATCTCCATTGCTGAAAGCATGGACTTATGCAGCCAGCTATGGTTAGAGGCAACCTGATAATGGCAAAACAAACAATCTGAAGTCAGCTGCTTCTTATCTTTAGAGTTGACTATTCCTTTTGTATCTTGGACCACAAGAGTTTATTATTTGCTTGCCAGGAGCAGAACTAAAATTTCTCAATTTCTTAAGAAAAAGCTTAATGAAGTTGTAATGCAAGATGCAAGTTGTCACATATGTCAGCTTTTATTATTTTGTGCACCTTTTTTCAGCCAGTGGTCAGAAGAGGGAAAGAGGAAGAAAAGAATTCTTTATCATTTTAAGAAGTGATTGAAATATGCCAAATACATACAGTATTATCTGATTCTGCTGTGTTGGTGAATATGCTTTAGGAAGACAGCTACAGTTCTCTTGTTTAGAATAATAGTCCATAAAGATAACTGGACTTACATTTAAATAGGCAGCTGTATGATTACACTGCAAAGAATATCCAAGCATCTTGGTACAGATAAGGGAAGGGGGAGTGTTGGAAAATAGTTTTGTTATAAATATAGTGAGCGTATTGTTTAAATCACTGCCAGAAAGCTGCAAACCTATACACAGTATGTTAACATCAGGAGTGGGATTCTACCACCTATTCACCTATTCGCCAGAACTGGTTGTTAACATTCTAAACAGTTCAGAGAACTGGTTGTCAGAAGAAATTACTGGCCTAATCCTGTAAGGAAGGCAGGAAGGAAACATTCTGGTGTTGCTTACAGAAACTGCCTCTCCATTAACCCTCATTACATTCTTGGCAGGAGTAAACCTCCTGTCTCAGGAATGTCTCTGGAGGTTTTTTTCCCCTCCTTTGCTGGTATTTTGTTTGTGTGGAGTGACCATTCAAAGTTACAATGGTACTGAAAAAAGTGACTTACAACCATTTCTCACACGACTGTTGCAGCATCCCTACAGTCATGAGAGGCCAGATGAGGAGACGCGTGCCTTGATGTGAGTGATATTGAGTTGGCCACATCCAGCCAATAACATAACCACCAAGCCATGTCCATGCAGTCACATGACCACCAAGCCATGCACACTGACTTAGCCACACCCACAGAACCGGTTGTTAAAACATTTGAATCCCACCCATGGTTAACATGTGAATAACTTATCCTAAATCTAGCAATAGTCAGGACATTTCCATACAAGAATTCTTCCCTTCAGGTTCCAAAGCAGTTCTGAATCTCAGTGATCTGACAACATCAGCAGTTTCAACAGTTGAGTCAATTTTTTCTGGCTCAGCTACAGTACATCTGAATCCAAAACGAACCTTTTTTAAAAAAGAAAAAGAATGAATTTTGGCTCTAAGGAGCTTGTGAACAGTTCATTTCACTATTTGAAGGAATTCCTGCCCCCTCACTACTGTCAACTCCTGTATTTCAGATTGTCCAAAGGTTGCTTGAAGCCTTTTCATCTCCCCTTCAAAAGAAGCACTGAGAAATGTTATATGGAACCAAGTCAGGCTACTTGACATGAAAGAGGTGTTTGTGGGGGGTGGGATGTGCAAACAATTTTATTTCTCCTTTGCATGGAATGAAATAAGAATACTTTGGAAATGTTCAAGAGGATTGCAGATATTAAATTGTATTTATTTGTCAGACCTGCCCCAATGAAGTCCCTAGGAAAAGAAGGACCCTAGACTCCATTTTGGTTGAAGTGATAGGCTCTTTTACTAAAGCAAGGCTGGGTCTGAATATTCCCACACAAAGTAACAATTTTTCCCCTTTTGGGGGCCCTCCCCCCTGACTGGACCATCAGTTTTCAATAGCATCCTGGTTTGATATTTTGACAACTCCTTTGATTGTAGGTGTGTCTTCAGGATGTTTCACATTCTTTCCCAGGACAGGCGTCCTTGAGGCAGTAGAATCTGGCATTTAGTATCTCTGGTCCGTGTCAGTATCTTCCCGCTCCCTTTACATTCCTTTCCTCTCCACCCACACCCCAAGCTTCCTCAATTTCTTCTAAAAAAACCCCTTTGTTTATGGCAGGATGCCAGCAAGCTTGGCAAAGTGTGGCAAAGATGGCAGAGCTGGCATGCAGTCTTCCTAAAACATTTTTACCAACACAGCAGATTCAGATAAAACTGAGTGTATTGGCCACTTTTCATTAACTCTGGTCAGGTTAATTGGAATGTGCCCCTAAAAGTTGCACTCAGTCTACCTCTGAATGCTGCATAATGGGCATCTTCAAAGGTTTTAGCTTTAGGCCCATTTTCTTCACTACTTCCGTGTTGATTATACACCTTGTGCACCCAGAATCTAACAGGGCTAGCATTTCCCCTGTGACCCCTGAATTGGGTACCCTCAACTTCACCGGAATGGTCATAGGGCCCAAGCTTGGACTTACCAGGAAGTCGTCTTCCGAGTCGAAATCATCCTCCTCAGGGGTAACTGGGGCTTCTGATTCCTGTCCTGCGGGAGGGGTGACCTCTGCCGTCTCTTTTGACTTTAGTGCTCTTTCGCGAGGCTGGGGACTTTTCAGGTTTCTTTCCTTCCTTTGGCGCCCCCTTTGGCTCCAGCTTGACTCTGCAGTTCACAGCCCGGTGACTTTCCTTCCCGCCTCAGCGGCAGGAGAATCAAGGAGCCGTCATTGGCTGCGAGCTGCGAGCAGCCTCTATATAAAAAAGGGCTGCTGCAGCTCCTGGCTCAGACGGAATCCAGCAACTAATAAAAGAGCTGAAGGTACACTGGTCTCAAGTCTCATTCTTCACGAACACAATGTAAATCCTATTAAGGATCTTGGCTAAAGGATTCTTTTCTCTAAAGAGCAGAAATATAAGAAGTGATTTTTTATTTCTCCCAATTGGAAAGTCAGATGTTTCAGGTTTACAGGTGGGACACTGTTTACAGTCTAAGTGAATAGGCTTCCTATCAGATATATAGGTCTTTAGAACTATTTCTCTTCCTTTGTGCTTCTTACAAGTTAAGTTCCCAGAGTCTGTCATTTGATCTTTTATAAAATATGTGCCAAACCACATTGCCACAACTAATACCTAAGCTGTTTGCTTGGATATACTTTTATATTTAAATCTCATAATACTTGTTTTAATAATTCTAATACAGACACCAGGATCTATCTATGCTTACACCTCCTATTTCTTTTCTGTGCCTGAATCCTCAGTCTACTTAAAATTTAAGCTTATAATAGAAATTCAGGGAATGGCTTTTGGATCAAATAATATAGTTTCACAAATAAAAATAAGTTCTAACTGAAATGCATCTAATTTAGGCTTCTTCCTGAGCTAGCTTGTTTTACATTAATGCTTTGCAGAATTCTAATTTGTAGCAATGAATGAAGAAAACAGAATCAGAAGGATGGACATGGCTGTGTTACCAATATTCTGTCTCTAATGTCCTTGATGAGTATAAATGAGTGGCATAAATGAGCTGAAAACTCATAATCTGGTGAATGCATTTTTACACAGTAGCCTGAATATGTGCTTCCAATTTGTCATATAACTTTTTTCAGAATTATTGTGAGCTCCCAAAATATTAAATGATTTCTAACTGTTCCTTTAAACAGCCTCTTTCAAAGCAGCTTGCAAAGATAAATTCAAAATAAAGAAACTGGCTAAGATGATGTTCACAAAAAAACTGACCCAGCTGGTGGTGCAGAAGCTGTGGATGCTTTGTGAGGGCATTTGTAGGTTGCTCCTATGGCAGGCATCAATGCAAAAATAACATTAAAAATAGTGTCAAAATCTTGTGTATTCGGAAGTTATCACTCAACATTTTGCAAATTTTGGAGGCCAGGGATTTGGTGATTCCACAAAGTCTTAGCCACTGCACTTTAAAAAAATGATTTTGAGAGAATCCAGAAATATATTTGGGTGGGTGGGGAGGTTACACGTGCCTGCAGATTCAGTGTTATAAATCCTTGGCTAAAATGGTAGCTCTCAAAAGCTTTCAATGACATTTGAGTAGTCACATTGAGGAAAAGAGTAGAAACTGCAATTTCAGAATGTAAGAATCAGGTCTGGGGCTAAATGAATAGGGGACACTTTGCCAGACATTGGAACCTATCAATCTAGGGGACAAGCAAGAGAGTTCCAGAATTCTCAAATTGCTCAAATGGTAATCATCATTTAAATAACTTGAGGTACAAAAATTTGAGGGAAAAATCTGAATGCCCTCAAAATGAGGCATGGGGAGGGAAGAATCAAAATTCTTTATTGCCATCTAGAGGTTGCCAATAGATGCTATGTTGATCCCACCCTCTGTGGGTGATTTGACATGGCACTAACTGGTCAGTAAAATATGTCAGGCTGCATCCACAGGTAAACAATTGTGGCTTATTAATTGCTTAATGGGGAAAGCCCTAATTTCAATTTGAAACAGCTAGGGATGACTTTAATCTGACCCAGATATGACCTGGAGTGAGAAGAAACACTGTCATGAGATCGTTGTAGAAAAAAAAGAGGTGATCAGATATACAGGTAGTCCTCAATTTATGACCATAATTGAGCCCAAACTTTATGTTGCTAAGTGAGACACTTGTTAAGTGAGTTTTGCCCCATTTTATAATCTTTCTTGTCTCAGTTGTTAAGTGAATCATTCAGCTGTTAAGTTAGTAACATGGTTGTTAAGTGAATCTGGCTTCCCCATTGACTTTGCTTGTCAGAAGGTTATAAAAGGGGATCACATGCATCATAAATATGAACCAGTTGATAAGCATCTGAATTTTGATCATGTGACTATAAGGATGCTACAATGGTCATATGAAAAATAGTCATGTCACTTTTTTCAGTGCTGTTGTAACTTTAAATGATCACTAAATGAACTGTTGTAATTCAAGGACTACCTGTATTCATGCTGTTGCTAAGTAAAAGTGGGGAAAGACTTTTAGAATAGAATGAGCCAAAGGAGATGTTGAGTTGTTCTCCTTATTCATCTTTACAGAGTATTTTGTATGATTCCTTTTTCTTTATTTTGAATACATTCATACAAGCCACCTGTGTTATCATACTTTGCCTCCTCTTGTTCTTCCAGAGCCTTAATTTTTCTGACACAATTTCTAAAAATCTTTCTCCTCAAGGTAGCCTATCCCTCTTTTCACCTCTGATGTCCTTTTTTGTTTTCAGATTTTTACTAGACATTTTGTACAGTCAGTTGGTGATTTCTATGAGCTTCCTCCCCACTTTTTTGCCTTTTTAGAAACCCCCATTTTTCCTGTTAACTTTTGTTATCATGGAGTGCTACTTCCTAGCAATGCTTAGATTGTAGTTAATTTTTCTTTCAGTAAACTAACTCAGCTTTAAATTCCTTTCTCACCAGGAATTTCTGCAGTACTCCATTGTGTTCTGTTCAACGATGCTGACTTTCTCATGGATGTGTTTAGGCCTGCGGTTTTAATTATTTATTAGAACTGAACTTCATATTGTCAAGATTATCAAAATAACAGATATTTCTTAACCTCAAATCTTTTATGGTAATTCCTAATAAGCATACTGTATAAAGAAATAAAAAGTTTAGCAAAAGATGTCAACCTCATAGAAGAGGCCAGGTAAAAAAATAAACTAATTGTTGGTATAAACTGTCTTGATTATTATTTACAATAATCACAATTCCTGTGAAATTAGTCGTTACACAGTTGCAAGGCTGAAGCATTAACTCAATTTTGTTTTAACTCAATATTTTTAACCATTATCTAAGGAAGCTATTTATCTAAGGACTATAAATACTTTGAACAGATACCATTTATTAGTAAGAGTGCAGTTACGGAGTCCACCTCAAGGCATTACAAATTATTAAAGCAGTGCTTAAACAACTCACAAAGTGGCTATGGTTCAGTGTACTGTAACTTAAATTTAGGCTTATCTGTTAAAGAATATATTTCTGATTGCAAACCTGGACCTGGAAAGCTGCTTTCTGCATCTTTTCACACAAGTAGCTGTATTATTACTCTACTAACATTGCTATTAATGCTACTATATGTTGCTATTTTGCAAAGGGAACTGCCAGCATAGTTCTATAAAGCTACATTTGACAACAAAAAGGGAAACTTTATCAGAAACTGAGGCTTGTAAAAAAAGAGATGAAAAAGAAAAATAAAGAGAGAAATCATAGTGCCTGGAGATTATTTACATAATAATTGAACAATGTAAGAAAAGATCAGGAATAATAATAGAAGAAAGAAAGAACAGAGAAAGAGAAGGAAGAAAGAGGATGAGGAGGAACAGCACGGTGAAAAATAAATAAAAAGGAGAACATGTGGGGGAAATGGTTGGCTATTAGACAACAAAGGAATAAAAAGGATGATCAGAATATTGAGAAGGCAGAGAAAGTTATCAATTGTTTTAGCAGCTGTCTTTATTACAGAAGACACTATGGTATACACAACTAACCCTGAATTGATTTATCAGGGTGGGAATTGAAACAACTAGAAGATACTGAGGAAACAAGAAAACAAATTAGCAGAGGATCTTTATGGCATTCCCCTGAAAGTTATTAAATAACATAAAAGTGAAATTGCTGACTTTCAAGCAAAAACATACAATTTGTCAATTAAATAAAGTTCAGTGACAGTAAGCTGACAAGTAGTTGTTCAAAATGTCCATGTCCAAAAATAGTCCAGCAGATAACTCAGTGTGAAGATGGGTGAAGTAGAGAGAACTTGCATAACACATTGAGAAATACCTTCTGGTTTCATTCCTGTCCTCCACCTCACTGACATATTTACCAGACTCTTAAAAAATAAAAACACCAGACACCAATCATCCAGGTCAGTCCATCTTGGTTCAAAAATACCCTACCTGACAGATCAATAAATCTGAAGGAGGGTAGGAGGGAGTTCATATGGTTCACTGATAGGTCTTATCTGGATTCATCCTCTGCCCCAGCACTTTCCAGCTAGTCAGTCAGCTGGCCTATTTTGGAACACTGATTTATTCAAAGGACAAGTTTAAGTCAACTTTTTCTGAAGAGTTAATTCTATTTTTGGAGATAGTTGTGACTGTTTTTGTTTTTTTTTTAAAGTCTACCACTCTTTTGAAAGACCATCAAAACATGGTTAAAGCAGGTCTAAATTATCCATGAAGAATGCTTGATTTGTATACGTGAGTTCATATAATCTCTTACTGGTGCTATAAAAGAACAGCTTTACTTAAATTAATGTAGTACAATGAACTGAATTTTTTTAGAGTGGAAAATGAGGTTCTTCTAAATCTGCTCTCAGGTGTATTTATGGCAGATTGTAATAAGCATTTTGTAAAAGAATTGTGACTCTGAAGTTTCAAGAAGGGGAGCAAAGAAAGAGTAAAGTTTTGTTCACACAGTGTCTGCACAGAAATAATTTATAAACATTAGATTCAGGACTTTTTCTGTAACGGTGAATAGGAATAATTGTTTTCCAAAGAACATTTCAAAAACATGCCACGTCCACTCCCCAAACGCTACAAAGCTGTCTGAAATTGGTTTATTGGGATTGTTTTCAACCTTAGAATACAGAAAACACTTGGATAACACAAGCATTGCAAAACCAATGTTTTCAAGTTCAAAACAATTCAAATTCAAAAATGAAACTTTTTGCAAGAACCATTTAATCAGTGCTGCCAATGCCTTTATCTCTGCTCCATGAAGGGAAATAAATTATTAATACCAATCCATATTTTCACTAAAAGCTGTATTTGCTTGCTTCCAAAAGGGGAACTAGTAAATTCTGAGTATATGTAATAGCATAAAGCTGCCTGGCTATTACAGTCAATCATCATCCCTTCTGTTTAAAAATACATTTTAAAGATAACATCATGTATTCTTACAATTTTGAAAACAAGTAATGTTCCTAATGCTTAATTCCTAATGGCTATAGGTTCTATAGATCAGGAGTCCCTAACCACCGGGCCCTGGACCGGTACTGGTCCATGGATCATTTTGTGCCGGGCCGCAAAGAATGAATAATCATGAGTAAAATATATATAAAAATATGTTTTTAGTAAAGAAATAGTAAAGAAGCCCTTTACTATTGGGGAAGAATTGATTTTGCCGGTCCTTGAAAAAGTGTTTCTGCGTGAAACTGGTCCCTGGTACAAAAAAGGTTGGGGACCACTGCTATAGATGACTGAAGAAAATTGCAAACAAAATGCATAATTTTTAAAGTGTTTGATCTAGAATTCATTGCAAGGTCAATTTTATAAGGGCTAACAGATCTCATCTGCAAAAATCCAGATGATCACTAGACACAGAAAGCTAATTATAGTGGTCACTTTATCTATTCTTTGATTAAAGTTTGCAACCAGGACATATTAGTCCTAAACTTCAGAGAAAATTTAAGAAGGTTGGAATGGGGTATTAAAATTCTGCAATGAAAGCCGTACGTTTTCATAGTACAGACTTTAACATACATGCAAAAGGGAAAACTGGCATTTTGTTTTCACCCCCTCTGTATATGCTGTTTTTCTTTCCATCCTTTTTTATAAACGCATCACAGTGCAATGAAGCCAGAAATAAACTTGTTCATCAGCTGAACTCAGCCAATTCCTTGGGAATACAGATCTGGCAGAGTCCCCTTAGAGAAATGCTTTAAGTAGATGAGAAGCATTCACTGGATTTATGCTAAACACAATCCATATACAGGGAGGAAGTTAAAAGAAAAACAGGAGCTTGACCTTCTCAGAAATGATAGTAATTATATAAATGTGTGTCTTATCTAGTATCATTTAATTCTATTTGGAATTTTTGTGAGATTACCTTTGAGTCTAACCAGTACAGGATAAATGGTTGGCATCAAATGTATATTAAGACAACATTCAATGTAGTACTGTCTTCATTTTATGCTTATCAACTGTTGTCCAAAAGAAAAGGGGAGTTACATGTATTCAATAATACTGCTTTTATTTGGTATGCACTAATATCTAAGCACAGTACAATACCTATTTTTCTCCATCGTAGATACATAGCATTGAACTTGAAATGAGTAAATGACCCAAACTGCCCTCCAGATACATTTTACTAGTTAGCTTCCACATATAATTCAAGACGCTAGTTGTCACCTTTATGGCTTGAGGCCTGGGAGGTACCACTCCACCCCCCCCTTTTTTTTTTTTGCTTATCCAATAAGATCTGGCAGGATTGGCAATGCTCCAAGTCTCTTTGGCAAAGCTGTATCATCTTATGGCATCCTAGAGTTGTTCTTACCTTTTAGAATAGTTGCTTAAATCTGCATATTGTATTATAGCAAGCTTGTCAAATTCATGGCCCGTAGGCCAGATCATGCCCACACCTGGTTTAGTGAAGGGGAGGAAAAGCAGTGATACGTCACGTGATGACACCATGAGTTTGACATCCCTGTATTATAAGGACCTTGAGGAGGTCCTGTGTCTTTCAGCAGACTCTGGGACTGCACTGTATGTTTGTACATTGTTGGTTTCCTGATGTGATTTATCTTTTTTATTGTTAGATTTCTTTTTAACAATTTGTATCATTGTTAAAACAGCTGCCTAGAATTGATTTGCTAACTGAGGCAGACAGTAATTCAATTAAAGAAAACTTTCATGGATGAACAGAATGGACTTGAATTTGGATCTTCCCACTCGTGGTCCAACTCTTTAATCTCCACATTCTGGTTTCTTTCATAATTATTCCTCATGACTACACCGAGGCCCTTAATTCTGCAAGATGAAATGTGTCATTTGAGGCACCAAATATTTAAGATACTATGTATCGTGATATTTAATAAATTGTCACACAGATACCTTCAGTATCTCACATCTGCTGGGCCTTTACAGCAGGGAAAAAAGAAGAAAAAGACAAATAAAGTATTCAGATGTTTTTTCTAGTTGATCCCAACAATTGTCAAAAGAGTAGTTGATTTGCTCTGGGTATTTAAATCTCATGTAGGGGTGTTTATGATGGTTTCCATCTTGAACAATAGGAATTTACAGGCATTCTGCCCTGGTTTCTGCTGCAGCTTTCCCTATAGTTTGGTCTCTGAAATGAAAGTGTGTGGGCTGTGGCTCATGAAGAGTGTGCCATCCATTGCAGGGCTCTCAGAGCCACCAAGGTTGTTGTTGAATGTGGACAGTGTCACTAGCATATCCCAGCACTGTCAGGGGTTCATACTTTTTCTGTGCCCTCTCCTTGCAGAGGGCCAAACCTCTGAAGCATAGCACAGTGAACAAGAAGTCACAATATGTACCTGTTCCCTTACTCATTTCCTAATATTCTATGACTGCCAAACCTTTGAAATACCAATCTCTTCAAGAAGCATCACAGCACACATCTTCCCACTGCTGCTACCATCACACTCTTCTTCTTCCTTAGCTTCCATAGAGGAATGTATCTTTCCCTTTACTTGGCTGCTTAGTGAGTAGTCAGGTGACTTTTATGACAGCAAAGCTTCCAACTCACTTGTTTGCCCCCTCAGCAAGTCCTTTCTTGCTCACTCAGCAAATGAAGTTTTCAAAATATCTACATGACTTTATATTTCCCTGACCTTTCTAACACCGATAAACTGCTAGATTCTAACACCAGCAAATAAAAGCCTGTAAAGCTACCGTGTTGTCCATTTTTTTTTACTCATTCTGGCTTCCTACTTCAGCAGGGTGTTCAGCCAACTTCCTGGTTCCTTTTCTTTTCTTTATACTGAAGATGTCAAAGTATCTTTCAATGTAACCTCTGGATTTCAAGCAGCCTTCATGAAACTGAGCTGCTGCTACTGCTACTATCTCTGCCATAGAACAATAAGAAAAATGGATGTGCAAATTAACAGATACACATTTGTTTGAGAAGTGGCCTGGATTGCAAAGTATATTACAGGTAAGGGAACAATCTATTTCACACTAACAATCACTAACATTTCCTTTGTTTTGTAGGAAATAAATGTAGCCACTTGTTTCTGGACAAACCCATTTTCCCCACCCATGTTCTGGCCACTTTCTTTGTAAACCCCCCAAAATATTCTCTATGTCTGGAGGAAGCCTTTGATTTGAAAAAGGTTGGACATTCCTAATGTACAACCTACTGCCCTCTTTAATGGGTTGAGGAAATGCAGGTGTAGCATTTTTCATTCTCCTTTCATCTTATTTTTATCTGGAATTCCTGTAGTTCTTTCTGTTCTTGCCTTTGCTTATACCTGTTCCTTCCCGTCTTTCTGCTTCAGCTCTGAATATTTCTTATAGTTGGTGATAAGCAGATGGTAATGGGTCAGCTGAGTATAGAAGGGAGAGGAAGACAAGACACATTCATTATTTACAGCTGCTTCTTTTGCCTTGTAATTCTGAGATGACTCAGAGGAATGACAATGAACTGATTAAGTTTTAGAAGGCAAACTGTTTCCTGATACTGTGGAACTCATTTTCTCTGTAAGCCTGTTATTCATAATCTGCAAAAACAAAAACAAAAATATAAATGCTAGACATAGACATATTACATATTTCATCCAAGATGGCTAATGCTGATGACAATAATACTGATAAGAATAAAACTTTATAATAATACAAACAGTATAACAATAGTATCAACATTATATACTTATTAGGAGCAGTGAGAAATGTATGAGAAATTAGTGAAAATACTATGTAATTCATGCAATTACTGACAAGCATCTACCTAGGATCTTATAATTTGGATTCCTATACAATGTAGGCGGTTGGACTTGATGGTCTAAATCAGTGGCTTTCAACCTTTTGGGCATCAGGGCCTGGTTCCATGGAGAGAGATTTTTTTTTGCAGACTGGAGGGGGTGTGGTTTCGTGTGCTGTCTGCATCCCATGGATGCGGCTTTGCATGTTTGTGCTGCCCGGTTTCTGGCATGCTGCATCCCAGTGCTGGTCCACAGCCTGGGGTTAGGGACTTCTGGTCTAAATGGCACCTTCTAACTCTATGATTATATGCACCATATGGTACAATTACATCTGGAACAGATAATGTCATTTTAACACTCCCTTTTTCTAGTATGCAAAAGTAAATATAATTTTATACCTGATACATATATCCATATAAATCATCACCTATAATTAATTATAATTAATTAAATGGTCTTTTTTCCAAGTAAGCTTCACTTATACTCACACTTTTTCAAGAAGATCACAATGGTTTTGTATGCAGGTGCTTATTTAGTTTTGCCTATATCTAATCTTATAATATTAAGACCAAACCAGACATGATGTGAGAGATCCATTAATAGATACTTCAATTATTTTAAAAACTTGAAAGCAAGTGCACTTAACAAAGAATTAATAAAGAATCAAGGTTGTAATAGTAAAGGAAGGTAGCTATTCTGTGCTAAAGTGGGATTATCTTTCTATTGTTCCATGATTAATAGCTGACTTAGAAATAAATAAAAATACGAATTAATAATTACTGTTCACACCTAATTCCAAGCCTTACTAATTCCAAGCCTCACAATGGCTTCTTTTAATTGTTCGGGGAAAACAAGTGGCAAGTCTTAATTAGGAATCTTCCAAGTCATGCCTCATTTGTTACTTATTTTTAAAAACATTTCAGTATGTAAAATTAAAAGCAGAAATACCCTTACCAATTAATAAAAATACTGTGATATGGTGGAGGATTTTCATTTAAAATAAGTTCGTTTGCTACCAGGCTAGGAGTTATGGTCTGTGATGAACAATCAGAAAAATAAGGTGGTGGTGGAGGAGGAAAAACCATCACAGTATCACCTGCAAAAGAAAGGGAATGTTTTAAAACCAAAATCTTCTGCAGATTTCTTTGGAGTAGTAAATAAGAGAGCTGTGCTTCCAAAAAATATCGCACTAGAAATTCACCGTAAGCTGGAATGTTTACTTTAGACTATTTTCTGTTTTTTCAATTAATTTTTTCAAGTATGTTTTATAATGTACAGGTATTCCTTGGTTTATCACTACAACTGAACCTAAAATTTCCATTGCTAACAAAAGCAGGTAAGTGAGTTGCAGTTAACCCAGTCATAACTCACTTTTTTCAGTGCTATTCTAACTTTGAACGGTCACTAAATGAATAGTTGCAAATTAAGGACTACCTGTATTGAACATAATTGAAATACAATCATAAAAATGTTCTATCCCCAAGACATACTCCAAGAATATTCATGTAAAGTATTCTGTTTATTTTTGTCTATAAGACCAAATTATGTCTTTATTTAAAATGCAGACTCACTTGGGTTTTATACAGCTTTTTAACTTACAAATGAGGCTATAGATAGAAGCTTAATCATGCTACAAAGAAAGTAAACTTACATTAACTATATATACAACTTCTAAAACCATACCCAGCAGAAATATAAAGCAACTCAAGAAAGACTTAGTAGGCTCCTGTTTTTGATGTGTGCCTACATTCTTCAAAAAAAAAAGCATACTATACTGGTAATACACATGATTTATTATCGGTAATCTTCCTATAATGGATCACAAATGATAGTGCCTAATACATGGAAATACCATAACTCATAGAATTGATATAAAGATGTTTGACAAAATAATTGAATATAGAAATGATAATTTTTTCCAATTTTCCTTAAAACACAATTTCAGTACAGTTTTTATAAATACTTTTTTAAAAATCATAACAAACATGTTAATTATTTTAACTTTTTTTTGAGTAGTTAACATGTTAACTACTGTGTTTCTCACAAAATAAGGCTTGGCCTTATTTTTTTTGATCCCCGAAAAAATGGCTAGGCTGTCTTTTGGGGGGTGACTTTATTCCCCCCTCTTGCATCGGGTGGGCGGGCATCAACAGCTTGGATGTTGACCTCAGTGTTGGTGGGGCACTTCGTATTGGAAGACCTTCCGCCACTGTTGCTTTCCCTCCTTCCTTGCTGCTGCAGTGTTTAGAACAACGCTGTGGAGTTTGGCGCAGCCACACATGGCCAGCCAGGGCTCCTCCCTGCAACTGGAGCCTGGCGGAGACACTCGGCTTCAGGCGCTCCTGTTGCCGCTTTCCCTTCGCCTTCAAAGGCAAAGCCAATTCTTTTAAAAATGACGCCCGACTATAACAAAGACTCCCCTGCCCAAGAGGGCAGCCCAAGCCCACGTGGGGAGGCGAATCTCCCGGGGCCACTGCGGAGGATCGGCCTGCCTCGGGAGAAGCGCCCAGCCACCATCCCTGCCTGGCGCCAGGCAGAGCGTGAAGAGATTTGCCTGGGGCGCCCAGCACAGCTGACAGGCGGGCCCTCCTTCCTGGCAGCAGAGCTCTCGCCAAGGCAGCGAGTGCCTCCCCACTGGACCCTCTGCTCATCCCGTCAGGGTCATGCCAGAGCCGTGTGGCCTGGGCAGAGCCAGGAAAGCGAGCTGCGGGTGCACACCCACCTGCCAAGCAAAAGAGCTGGGCCGACCTGAGATTGGCTTGCTTCCCAAGTCCCTCCAGCGCAAACCCAAAGGGGCCACCGGGAGAAGCTGCCCGAGGCAGTGATAGCACCCACCTGTCCGCGGACAGGGAGACAAGGTGATGGTAGCACTGCTTCCCTGGCTGGCAGAGAGAGCCCGAAGGCGCCTGTCCTTTCTACCCCTCGCCCAGCCCGTCTCTGTCCCCACACATCTCCAATTGAGCCGGCAGCTCCAAACGCTGCAGCGGAACAGGCATCAGGAACTGGTGCTGACTCAGGGCTCAGCTCAGAGGAGGATGTGGGGCAGGCCATCGCCTTGCCTCCGTCATGGATGGGTGGGAGCTATCACTCCCACCCACCTAGAGATGGGTGGCCTCTCCCGGTGGCTCCTTCAGGTTCGGGCTGGAGGGACTTGGGAAGGAAGCCAAGCTTGGGTCGGCCCGGCTCTTTCACTTGGCAGGCGGGCGTGCACTCGTGGCTTGCTTTCCTGGCTCTGTCCAACCCACATAGCTCTGGCACGGCCCTGACAGGATGAGCAGAGGGTCCAGCGGGGAGGCACTTGCTGCCTTGGTGAGAGCTCTGCTGCCAGGAAGGAGGGCCCGCCTGTCAGCTGCGCTGGGCACCCCAGCCGAAGCTCTTTGCACTTTGCCTGGCACCAGGCAGGGATGGCGGATGGGTGCTTCTCCCGGGGTGGGCCGATCCTGTGCTGTAGCCCCGGGAGATTCGCCTCCCCATGTGGGGTTGGGTTGTCCTCTCGGGCAGGGGAGGCTTTGTCGTACTGGTAGTAGGATGAAAAGAATTGGCTTTGCCTTTGAAGGCAAAGGGAAGGTGGCAACAGGAGTGCTTGAAGCCGAGTGTCTCCGCCGGGCTCCGGTTGCAGGGAGAAGCCCTGGCTGGCTGCACGTGGCTGTGCCAAATGCCGTGGCATTGCTCTAAACACCGTGGCAGCAAGGGAGAAGAGAAAGCAATGGTGGAGGAAGGTCTCCTGATACGAAGTGCCACACGAACGCCGAAGTCAATGCAGGCAGCACTATATCCAGGTATGCAACAAAAGTACTTCCTAACAGCAAGCCCCCCCTGCCATTCCCCATTTCACATGTTTAAAATAGGCCTTAATTTGGGGGGAGGGGCTTAATTTGATTTTATGTCGATAAAACATGCTGGGCCTTCCTTTGGTGGAGGCCGTATTGTTGGAGAAACATGGTATTATTGTCTAACAGGTTTAAACTTCTAAGATTTTCACTGTAAAACACTCTAGCTATCTGTCATCCAGTTAAATGGCATTTTAGTTAATTAATCGTATTTTTAGCAAAATATTCAATTAATTTTTACTATCGATGTCAAGAAACAGATGGTATCTTTATTGGTATTTCATGTAAAAAAATCTGCATTCTTTCACCCCCTTTTCTATTTCTTTTCATAAGGAGAAGAAAGAAAATCATTATTTTATTTTAACATTATGGGATTTCTAAGGTAAAATGGCCAAAATTTATTTTAGTTAACAATTTTATTTTTTTATGATTCATAGATCAAGATTCCTGACATTTATGCTTTGCCTAGCTTAGAGTTTAATGGAAATTTTCCGACTTATAACCAATATATTCATTTACTCAAACTCAATTAATATCCTGGAAATGATACATCTCTCTGACATTTGTGAATCCTGTTTACTTTCTGTATCTCACTCTTTTATCCCTTTCTTTTCTTCTTTTTCCTTCCCTGTTTCAATACTTTATCTAAAGTGACTAATAAAATATATTAGAAGGAAGGAAGGGGCATGATATCAAGGGTTGCCTTCTAATAACAGATAAAAATATCTCACTGGTTTATTTACTTACCGACTGTAACTTGAAATGATTCAGAGTTCAGTTGTTCTTCACTGACCGAAGATTCTTGGATGAGGTTTAAGTTTTGTTTCTTTTTAATGTGAGCTATCACAAAGAAACATAATCCAATAAGCACAATTAAAGGGCCCATAGTTTGAACAGAATGAAATCCACAGTCCTGGAGTTCAATGCCAGATGTATTGCTGTGGTTAAACTGCTGATAGCGCCATCCTGGACTGCATCCTGGAATCCATATGCCAAGGACACTAATAAGCATCCCACTTGTCAAAAATAAAAACCCAAAGACGAGGAACTGAGCAAACTGACAATTTCCTCGACAAAAAACAAATCCATATACCTGATCATCTTGCAATTGCACATCTCTGAGATAATCTTTGGCTCTCGATTGTGCCAAAATTATACAAACTAGTCCAACAACTGCAAGCAGAGGCCCAATAATTTTAAAAGCTCCCTTACAGTCACCAAAGGCTCCACTTGGACATGTCTGCAAAACAAACATGGACAGCAAAAACCCAGCACATAACAATGTAATGCCAAAAACAAAAAGGAAAGAGATAAATTTTCTAGGATGACCATTATCTCCTTCCATTCCAGATAGGGAGCGGGGAACTGAATACATTATTACCAAAATCCTCCTTCAAACTGAAATAGAATATGTTTTTTTCTATGAAGATCAGAATGACATAACTCTCCAGTAGGCCTGGAAATAAAAACAAAAAGATAAATATAATTAGGCCAAAAAAGGAAAACACACTGATTATCCTTGACATAGAACTGCAAAGTTGAAATAAAGTTAACCTGCCCCTGTTTAGATAGTGGAGACCAAAAATATTCCAGTGCAATATTAGCTCAAGAATAAAAACAAAGAACAGTTAGAGATATGAGATAGTACAAAAGAAAGTCAGTGGAAATCTTTTGCATATTCTTGAAGTAAGTCTGCCTTTAATAACAGCAGTAAAAAGGAAGCTCAGATTAAAACAAGTTTTACAGCGAACAAGAACGTCCAAATCACTGATTCCTTCCTAGTATCGGCACTATTAGATAGAACAGCATAACTAGGAAATCATCTCCATAGAGAAACTAAAACTACTTTTACCGACACTGTGTCAAGCCTAAGAAACCAGGTCTACGCTTCTTTATTGTTACAATGCCTATTTATAAACATATTGCCAGACTGACTGCATTCTGTTGGGAATGGTCAGATAAAGCTTCAGGGACTTCAGGGAGATAAGGCCTCTGCTGTTTTCTGCGCTGCAATGACTCACATCTCCCCATATTAGATGGAGATTCAATCACAAACTGGCTATTAACAGAATCTTTGAACTCTGGTTTTTATCAGGAAATTCTAAGGTAATCATACTGAAATCAATCCCAAAGGATTACTACAAGAAAAAGCTCCGTTTTTATGACCCTGTAGTTCCTATTCTAGTAGAGTCAGGGCGACTGGATGGAGCTAAGCATTTACTGGCCAGATACCCTTCCTGACGCCTACATGGAGTTCGTAGAAGATATTGTTTCTTTGTGCCCTAGAACAGAAACATTTCCCACTATCTACTGTAGGATTGAACTCTCAACCTTCCGAGCGGCAAGTGAATGTTGTCACCACTATGCCAGCACGCTGATCTTACTATGAGAATAATATATAGATTAAGTAATCAAATACACAATTAGAATGAAAGAGGGAAAGAGACTTTCAAGAGTGGAAGGGAAAAGAATTTAAATGAACCTAAACAAGAAGTCAAAGAACATCCTTAGTTGCTCCTATTAAAATAAATTGCAGAGACTTAGTTGTGTATTAGCCACAACACTAAATACAAATATTGTAGTCATGCCTTTATGTCTTTCAAAATTTATAATATGATAAAGTTTTATTTGAACCAAGCTTGCTAGCTTCTCATGCATTTTTCTTGGCAACAACAGTTCCTATATTCTGTGTTTTTATTTTTTACTTCCCATTTTACCTTACAGCTCTGATTATTTCCTGGTGGTCTATCATCCAGATCAGTCTGTCTGTCAGTCATTCAAGTACTAATCAATCAGATCCTACTTAGCTTTTAGCTTCTTCAATATTATTCTTACTCTTTGAGGCAACATTACATTTTATCAATAATTCTCCATTTAGACTTTAAACAGATGTACCAGCTCATATATGTGATGCACATGTGATGTAGAGACTACAAAGAAGCAGCTTTATTTTTCATTATTGTAAATTGTGGAATTAGGAACATGAAAAAAACTTTAGCCTATCCCATTGTAGTACCTTGCAGAAGTTTTGGACTGTAAGATATCATTTTGACCCACAAATGTTGAGCTTTGTAGCTGAAATATCTGGAGAATGTTTAAAGACAACAAGACTAGACAGACTGAATTTGTTTTTTAATATTCTTTCTTCTTTCAGAATAGAATTGGCAGCACTGGCTTAATGAGTTTGTCATATTCTAATCACATTTATTTCTCATTAATCCTGCTCACACTTCTTACTTTAGCAAAATTCATCCATATAAAATATACTCTTGCTGAATTTTTCTCATTCTGTATCCATTATGTTCTTACAGAAACACTGTATAATTGAGCTTATATATGCTGTATACAATTACTTTGAAATCATATCAATATATCTATTTAGTTGGGAGGTATATTTTGAATTTATGGGTTTTTTAAACTGGTATCATATATAATCTTTAACAACTTAGAGATGGTTATTTGGTGTTGTTAATTGCAAAGTCTTATCCGACCCAACGCAATCCCATGGACAACGTCCCTCCAGGCCTTCCTGTCCTCTACCATCCTCTGGAGTCCATTTAAGCTCATGCCTACTGCTTCAGTGACTCCATCCAGTCACCTCATTTGCTGTTGTCCTCTTCTTCTATTGCCCTCAGTCTTTACTAGCATTAGGCTCTTCTCCAGTGAGTCCTTCCTTCTCATTAGGTGACCAAAGTATTTGAGTTTCATCTTCAGGATCTGGCTTTCTAAAGAGCAGTAAGGGTTGATTTCCTCTAGAACTGACCGGTTTGATCACTTTACCAAAGATGTTATAAATAGAGGTGTCCTTAAAAACTATCCAAAATTGTAAAAAATGCAGTAATAAGTTCCTAATAAGTGTAAGATACAGGACTATATAATTCATTGGTTGACAATTGTTTAGCCTATGTAAGTTAAAGACCTGGTACAATCACATTAGTTTATAAACTGTGCAATTCTATGAACATCTACTTAAAATTAAGTTTGGAGGCAAAGGACTTATAAAAAGTAAAAATAACATATACCTTAATCCAGTTTCTTCTGATCTAGACATCTTATATTTTTCTGTATTTTGGCAACTGTTTAGTTCAAAGATGAAAACAAAGCATTAAAACATGGACCTAGAGGTAGTATTCTGCAGGTTCTCACCAGTTCTGGAGAACTGGTAGCGGAAATTTTGAGGAGTTCAGAGAATCGGCAAATACCACCTCTGACTGGAGATTACACTATCCTTCCCCTGCCAGGCCCACCAAGCCATGCCCACAGAACTGGAAGTAAAAAAAATTGAATCCTCCCACTGCATGACCTTTTAATTACATTTATAAAATGGGTCTTTTTTGTGTCAATCTTGTAGTGCAGCTACAAAGACAGATAGATACATGAATCAATCCACCAGCCTCTTTATTGAAAATTAGGACTAAAATCTGCCATGCTGATTCAATATGGATTAGTAGATAGAGGTTTCCAATTTACTAAGCTAAGGCTGAGAGTGAATGTCAGCTGCAAATCACCCAGCCAATTTCTATACAACCTGGATAGCTTCACTTCTAGCCTAGTTTTTTAATTGCAATACTACACTGGCTCTCCTACATATACATTCTGCCTATCTTCCATCTATCCTTCATCCATTCACATTTTTATAATATTTTCAGAATCAGGGGAAAAGAATACAAGCAATTCATGGTTATGGTATTAACAATGAAGTTCTATTATAGAAAAATAATGTCTATGTTTATTATGAATTGTAAAAGTGAAATAATTGTACAAGTAACATTAATTAGCTTGACGTTCTGTCAAAATGTTAAACATTCATAATAAGAGTTTGATAATATTCTCAAAATCATCACTATTTTAAAATTATTTTCAAGAAATTCATTGGTATGATGAAATGTTCTGAAACATATCCATCATTTTAATGGTTCCACACCTGTATAAAGTATTACAGGAAGGGATTAGGTACATTAATAATCTTGAAGACCAGAGAGAAACCTCTCATGGTAGAATGCCATTGCTTTATTTGACATTGCTTATCCAGAAACAAGTCCAATGCAATTAGCTCCCATGTAGGCAAGTACAAAACCACAGCTTAATTTAGCTAAGAACTAAAAATTGATTATTATTGAAACATGATTATCCTCCAGAATACCAACAAAATTAAAGCCAAGCTTTAAACATCTTGTAGACTGCAGTATAATGCCTATATACATTGTAATCGCAAAGGATATCAGTTTGTTTAAATTCTATGAAATATTAAAATGATGTGAGCCAAAGAATGTATGCAATACTCTGCAACATTAAAGCCCATGTCACACTGGCCAACGGATGCAAAAAGGACACAGCGAGCGGATGAGCAAAATGTTCCATCCATTGTTATCCGCTCTCAAAAGGGGCAAAAATTTGCATAACCGGAGCGGATAACACGGACGTGGGGAGGACGCAGGGCAGAATGCAAAGCCGGATGCGGAATGGAAAGCCCAGCGGATGGAAGCGGATGAGAGTGGATGGCACACTGCAAGGCTCCGGGGGCCTCAGCAAAGCGGACGCGGAACGGATACAGCGGATGCACAGCGGATGAAGCGGATGCAGAGCGGAAGCCTAGGCGGATGCACAGCGGAAGCCTAACGGATGCCTGGCATTAATTGCGCATGGCGGGGGGATGCCATTGCGTCAGCCCTGCGGATATAACGGAAGCACTCAAAAGCAGGTCGCCACAGAGGAAAGACCTGCTGCCGGACGGATTGCCTGCCTTGCCTGCCCTGCCTGCATGTCTGCCTGCCAGCCTTGTGCCTGCCTTCCTGTCAGCCTTGGTTCATGTCTGCCTGCCAGCCTTCCTGCCAGCCTTGGTGCCTGCCTCCCTGCCAGCCTTGGTGCCTGCCTTGGTGCCAGCCTTCCTGCCTTGCCTGCCAGCCTTCCTGCCAGCCTTGCTGTCTGCCTGCCTGCCAGCCTTGGTGCCTGCCTGCCAGCCTTCCTGCCAGCCTGGTGCCTGCCCTCCGCCATGCTGTTCCTGCCAGCCTCCCGCCAGCCAGCACCCCACAACCATGCGGAAGCACAGCAAGCCTCAGCCATCTGCTGCCAGCCCTGGCAAGAGGGACAGGGCTACCATCCCGCCCCTGGCCCTACTCTGGTTCTCCTGGGGCTTCTGCAGCACGGGCATCGCTCTTCTGGGCTGGCGCTTCTGCTGCTTCTGCTTCTGGAGGAGCTGATGACAAGCACATCCAGCACCAGCCACCTCCACAGCACCTGCACCCTTCACCCCTGGGACTGAGCGACAAGAGGAGTACCAGAGACTCATTTGTGTCTTATAGCTTGTTGTTAATGAAAGTCTATTATGATTCACACACTTGCTTCCTTTCTTTTTTAATAAAGTCTTGCTGGACAACTTTACAAATGATTTAAGCCTTTGCATGCTTGTGGGATGGGTTAAGATAGCTGTGGGATGGGCAGGGATACCTGTGGGATGGGAGGGATACGCTTTGGATGGGTTAATAGCTTGGATAGATAAACCTCCAGTGCAAGCATAGTGGGACTGTATGGTCCACCCTCCAGGTGCCACACCTACGGCACTTTATTATCAATAATAATGTATAATTATCCACACATGTCAACATAAACCACAACTCTTTATTAAATGCCCTGTTCATTGTAGGCCAACCAAACATACATGGGCCAATCTCATCCGTGTGATGAGACTGGACTGAAGGAACATCCATCAAAGCATCTTACCATCCGTCTTGCCACTCCACTGCTCCAGCTGGGGAGTTGCACCATTGTCTCAGGAGGTTGCGCTGCTTCTTCACTATTCATGTGAGGCTCTGTTGGGCCTTGCACATCCTCAGTGTCTATCAGGTTTCGCCCTTGCCTCCATTCCCCAGGCTCCATGTCCCATTGCCTTGCTGGAGGTCCACGAGCCTGTCTGCAAGACTGCGTAGCGGGTGCGTATGAGATTGGTGCAGGATGCACAAAGCTTCCATGATCCTCGTCACGGTCTCTGGGCAATGCCTGCATGGTGGTGAGGAAGTACCTGGAACCTGTTGGCCAAGGATGCAAAGGCGTTGTCCACCACCCGCCCGAAGCCTGACAGCCTGTAGTTGAAGATCCTTTCTTCACGGGTGAGGAGCTGGAAGTTTGGGCTTCATGAGGTAGGTTGTGAGGAGAGGAGGCGTCATCCCCCACGATGAAGTAGGGCACATCTTGTGTGTCGTTGGGCAGAGGGGTTCATGGATCTGGGAAGCCCACGATGAGGTTGCCTCCAGCTCCTCCTTGAGGTGACTGGCGTTGGATACCTGGGCATCTGAAGATGACCCGCTGCCTGAGCATCATGTACATGAACTTGTAGTCAGCATCGACCATGGCGAAGAGGATGATGCTGAAGAAGCCCTTGTAGTTGAAATAAAGTGGAGCCTGAGTTGGTTGGAGATTTGCAGGCCACGTGCTTGCCATCTATGGCTCCAACGGTGTGTGGTAAGTTCCACTTCTGATACCACTGCTCTGCATACTTTCTTCCAGCCTTCTTCAGTGGAGGAGCTCCTCCTTGTATTCTTCGATGATGGCCTGCACCACTTCTCTGACCACAATGCTGATGGTGTTGGGATGGCACCCTCGCATCCGTACTGCATGCTCCTGTAGGAGTCCTGAGGCCAGGTGGCGCAAGCAGTGAGTGCCACCTTGAGCCCAGGTTCCAGGCTGGGCTGGAAGCTGGTGTTTGCCTTGGTCAGCCTGGGTGTCAGGCACTGCATAACTTCGTCAAACATGGCTGGAGGCACCTCATGAAGTTCTGGAACGCCCGAGTGTCTTTGTTCCTGAGCTCCACCATCAGCTTGTTGTACAGTCCGTCCTCTGCTCTTCTGGCGAACCATCTTCGGATCCAGACTCTTTTTGGGTGGCTCCTTTTCTTCTCGCAGTAGAGTTCACAGAGCCTGCAGATGGCTTCGCACTGTTGCAGAACGATGGTGGCTGCCAAAAGGACTTTGTTACAATCCCAACGGTGGACATGACTGGATGCTGTGGAAAGAGGAAGAGCCAGATGAAGGCTGCAGAGGTCTGCACCCTGGGCTGCTGTTCTGAAAGTGAGATGCAGGCGAGTTGCTCCCCCTTTTTATAGGCAGTATAGGTGTCCCTTGCACCTCTAGGCATCCTCTAGGCATCCTCTAGGCATCCTGCAGACATCCTTAATATCCAAGATAGGTCCCCCTCTGCGAACGTTTTTCTCCGTTTTAAACGCTTTGTTTCCGTTCTGCATCCGCTAGCGCATCCGTTCTGCATCCGTTCCGCTTCCTCCCTGCGTCCGGGCGGATGGAGTTCCGCGGATGCGTAGCGGACGCCTAGCGGATAGTAGCGGATGCGTAACGGATGCGTAGCGGATGCAGAAACGGACGTATTGGAGATACATTTTCTGCGCAAAAGTTTTAGGCAGCCCAAAACTTTTGGAGCGGATGAAACGTCCATAAACGGATGCTGGACGGATAGAGAGGAAGCCAAACGGAGGCAGTGAGTACATCGCATTTTCGAACGGATGGCAAAGGTTTTTGTCTGACATCCTCTTTGCATCCGTTGGTTCACTGTGACATGGGCTTAAGTTTTGAAAAGTGATTATTCCACCCCAAGTAGAAAAAGATTTAAATGACAAAAGAGAACTACACATTTCTATCCTCAAATAAAGTAGAACATTATGTGTCGGTTTTCAAAATACATAGTAAGTTAGGCTATAGAATTGTATTGTCATAAGCAAACTATCTGCCTGTATTAGGGAACTATTAATAAGATGAAGATGTTTACAGCCACTATGCAAATGTCATATATAGCAGAGGTAGTTATTTAATAGCAGAGGCTGAAAATGGGGACAAACAATTGTAGCAAGCAGTAATTTTATTCTTAAGAAATAGTGCATGAGCATATGCCATTCTTTCCCTTTGATATCTGAAGCTATTCTTAGCTCGTCATAATACAACATATATATTGTTTATATGCCAAGTCAGCAAAAAGAAGTTACTTAAGAGCAAATTCCTGTCAGCAGATTTTTTTCTGTAAAATTACTGCATGCCTTTTTCTATCCAGATATTATTTATGTACCACTACCTCATTATGATGGTAAGAATATCAGAAGCGTCAATCTATGCTTGTAGGACACACTGAACACCAATCACATTTTAGTCTATTATACCATGTGAATTTAGCATTGATGTATTTATATACATATGTCTTTACAGTTCAGTGTGTCCTGGAGACCTCTTTTCAATCATTTTAGGATAGCCATATCAGATTTTTGGAAATGAGGCATCTTACAGTACTCTATGTTTTATCTACTCTATTCAGTTAGTTTTGAAAGCTTGGAATCCATTTCATGAGATGTATAAAGAGCAATCTCACAACAGGAGATCCAGCCTCTGGGTAAGAAAGGTAGCCTTGTGCAAAACACACCACTGGAAGCAACAAAACATAAATACATACAAACACAATTGGCAGGTAGAAGTTAGTCCAAAGGCAAACGATAAGCAGATACCACAGCATTCTGTGGAATGATTGGATCACCATTTCAACAGGAACATTTATTTGCAGGGAACATGAGCTGCAAAATGGGATACTGTATGTTTTGAGGTGGGAATTTTTCCTCACTGGTATACCACTTGTGAACTAGGGCATCTCCACACACAGTGAAAAAAGCATTCCCAATTTCCGGCGTTCAACCCACCAATCTTATAGCTAAAACATCACACTGGCAAGTCAGCTGCATGCGCTTACCTGATGCTCTCCAGCTGCGTTGGGCCCAAACCTCAATTTTCCTCACCGTCCCCTCCTCCCCTCTCCATTCAGCATGCCCAAGGGCTGTGTGGTGGTGGCTCAGGACAAAGAGTTCCGAGTGCCAACGCAGGAACCTGTTTGAAGACTAAGTTGCACGTACGGAGGAGTATAAAGCTCCTCACCTTTCAAAGTAAATCCCACCCCCACCAGCTTTTTGTGGCTGCAAGCGACGTTGAGAAAAGGGGGGGCGGCAGCGCGAAGAAGCCGCAAGAAAGGAGTTACGCCGACGTTGGCGACAGCATCGGCCTCGTTCTCCAAAAAAATACCGAGAGCAAGCCCGAACGGGATTCCCAGTATCCGAGGGGGTGAAAAAGCTGCTCCGCACTAGCCGCCATTCTTGCCTGCAAAAGCCCAGCCGTTCGTTTCTCCCACCCTCCCTTCACCAGAGAGGAGGCTCCCCTAGGATGGAACTAGAAGCCTGGTTACTACCTTACACCGGAGAGACTCTTCTCCTTTCTCGACGGTCTCTGCCTCGGGGGGCCCCGGGAAGCTGGACCCTTTTCTCCGGCCGAAAGTGCTGGTTTGCTGACGCCCGGAATGACCTTGAGCCACGAAGCTCCCGCGGTTTTCCTTCCCCCTTGGGTCCTTCCTCCGCAGCCGCCACCGAATCTTTTCCCCCAGTCGAGTCCCAGAGGCCGCGCCGGGAGAGCAAATCGCGCACGCCCTCTGGGGTGAAGCTCTTTCCCAAACAGGCGTTGCCGAGAGGGAGCCGCGGAAATGATAGAAACCGTCCTTGGGGACGAAGGAAGGCGGCATTTTAAAGTGTGACGTGCAGCAGTGGAGTTTGCACGTGCGAACTAGCAACTGCGTGTCCAGGAGAAAACTTTTAACAAGGTGCACCACTTCCCTCAGAAACAGCTTTCATAGTTTTCGATATTTTTTTTTTTGCGGGGATGGGGGTGAGGTGGGGTGGGAGGGGATGCTAAAAACGTTCGGTATGTCCAGTGCAGCAGGAAAGGATTATGCAACAGAATACAAAAAATACTTCCAACTTTTTCTTCCTCAGAAATACGTAAAGCTTTTACAGCAACTTCGGTAATTGTTGGACAGTTTTGGTTTCTTGGGACATTTTAGAAATATTAAACGTGGGTATGACAGATAACATGTCAGTTGTTATCTGTCATTTTGTTAACACAAATGTCAGTTGTAATTGAGGCAGGAATATCATTGTAATTATAGCTGANAATTATAGCTGAGAAATCCCAGCAGGAGGAAATCCCAATGAAAGTTCATTGTAAGAGAAATATCTTGTTGCCTCAGTGGGTCCCATGAAATTGCTTCTCTGCATGGAACTGATGCCTAATTTAGGGGTTTTTTGTCATGCTTAAAATCATTTAAGCTGCAGGTGAAAATTCCAGAGTTGTGTACAAGGGAAAAAAATTTGGTTTACATAAATCAGAACTGTGCTTTGAAAAATAAGAGTGAAATATTTTGAGTTTGGATAGGAATACCAGGCATATATTTAATAAATATTTTAAAAAAATCATGTGGAAGATGCTAATTAATACCTGCAGATGTCTGTCTAATCACTGCAGGTCTCCAATTCGTCAGCACTGATTATGTAACTTTTATATCGGGCAAATAGTACATATTTTCTCATAGGACAGAGCTGTACGTACAGAAAATATTTAGCACTAAGTAAGTCTAGAGCATTTTCGGATGGAAGTTTTCAGAACTACTTCTGTCCCCCCAATCATTCTCAAGAAAATGGTTTTGGGACTTTTTTCATTCTGCTCTAGTTTTTGGCAAACTGCAGCAAATTTAATTTTGAACGGTGAATGATCTATTTTTTTACTGGAAACAATTCTTCCCATGCTTGTGCTCAATTCACTCATAGAGGCCACTTTCTGCATGTTCACCATAACTTCATATAATCCAGCCAACACAGCAATATGAATTTATAGTTTGAGTAGCTGGAGAAAGGTTAGTGATTGCAAAACTGCTCCCATACTGTACTTTCATATCAACTTCATGGATTGTACACTATTGGATTACAGTGAGTGTTACAGTGGAGGAAAAAACTATTGGGGAATTAACAGTAATTAGTTTACATTTTAAAATGTATATTGTACTGCATTATCTTCATAGCTACACACCCAATTGTTTTCCCAAATCACGGAGAATACAACAACGTTAAAAAAAAAAGTGGGAGTTTAGCCATTTCTTTTTCTGTGTATAATGCGGATGAGAGGACTTTTATTCTTCAACAAAAAAACTAAAAGGAAACAGGAACAGACTATTTTTTTCTTACATTCTGATACTAGTAAACTGGACAAAAAGACTGAGCACTGATGTCTGGTAGTAGTAAGCTCATTAACATATAGCCATAATAGTACTAAAAATATGTAGAAAAGGAACACATTCTAACGGTGAAGCAGAATCAATTATATTTTATCTGAAGATTGTCCATGGAATGCTTTAGCATAATGTAATGAAATCATATAAACAGCAACAATCAGGTTGTTATATATTACATGTTTATTATAGGTGCAATTTTGAAAACATTTTTGTAAAAGATCAGATGTATTTACAATTTCTCTAAGATTTATATTGCTCTAATTTACAGTTTGTAGAACCTGCAGACCTTTCAGATTTGAGTTTACAAATTCTCCCAGGAGGCAGCTACAAAGACGATAGATATCTTTATAAACAAGCAAGATCCAGCTTGCTACATGAAATTTCCACCAGACAGGTTTTATTTATACACATCTATATCTATATTTAGATATAGTATTTTTAAAAAAATTATATATAAAATTGCATGGCTTCAAAATTATAACTTGCAGCCTTTATGAATATGTGAGAACATTTGGTAGTAAGGCTAGAAGGTGCTGAAAGTTAGCACTAATTTAGAAAGAATACTTGATTAAAATGGAAGACAGAACAAACTGACTTTTAAAAGTTATTCAACTGTTCAGATAGTGGATTGCATTAGCAGATTACGATTAAGAATCCATTAAAAGTCTGTACCATCTAAAATCCCGTTAAAAATTCCACCAAAACACATTCTATAATATAAAAATTCATTATGTAGTACTCTAATGGGATCTTAGATTTTTATCAAACAAGGCAAATACGTAAAAACTAATTCTGACTGCAATTCTATAATCAATTATTAATATATGAATTATTCATTCTTTTCAGTATTTGTACTTATGTCTGAGAACAATTACAATTCCTTTTTGGTTAAAAATGTGAAACTGAAGAATTTTGAGAGGCCAGAGTTGAAAATCAAACAATAAAGTGGCTTTTTTTTTTTCCTTAAGAAAAAAATATTAGCTGCCATTTCCCCCCATCCCAATAATGAGCCAGAGTATCTTGTACATTACAATGTCATAACCTAGTATCTTTCTCAGAGACATTTATATCCCAGTTTAAGAATGAATGTTGTTGGGTTGCTGAAGGTATATCTGTCACATGAAGTGATGGCAAAGGTTTGTTTCATTTTAAAAGCAAAACAAAAGAAAATAATTGATCCATGTATCTTTAAAAATAAGACAACCACATCTCAGGTGTCTGACACCCCTACCCCCCAACATCACTGATATTTTCTCTCCATTTTTTGTAGGAGATTAATGGTCTCACAAAAGGTAGGAAAAGATATTCCATTTATCCTAGGTATTCATTACTTTGATGTACACATCTAACAGCATTTGTAGTGTGCCAAGGATTCATCAAAATTTAGTGGCTATATAGAACACTGACATCTTAACACATTGTTTTATTCATTAGAGTATTATCCAGAGTTAGTGATTTTCATGTATGCTTTTGTTAGGAACTAGAATTTGAAAAAGTATTCAATCTCTGGTGCTGTTGATCATATAATTCACCTGCCCTAATAACTTTTGACTTCTGCGTTTAATCTTTTAAAGGCATATAGATACGTTCGAAAAACAGAATTTGTATTACACTTATATAAATGGGTCACTTTGTGTTAGGGCTATTATTTGCTTCTTTATTTGTGGTCATAAAACATTGAAATTATCAATAATTATTTTTGTTTTACTGAAAACATCTTTAAAACAACACTGCTGCTCATAAGCAACACTTTAAATCCAGTCTATGTTTGAAAGCATATGAAAACCAGCTTTTTGTAGCTAGAAGAGGAAATTCTATACTTTTCAGAAGTGTAGCATTTTTTATTATTTTAAAATTTAATGCACTTTCAGGATTTTACACATCTTTGGTGATATTTTAAATGTTGATACTATGTGGTAACTGACAAAAGTTAAAAGGTTCCCTTTGTAGTGGCTGCATTTATTGCATTTAACCCAACAGAAGTTATTTTAAAGGCTATTTTCTGTTTTGATTTCCAAATGCCAAGTTATATCCAATTGTGCCTATCTTCCAGTGAAAGAGATTGTAGTGTGCTGGTTGACTTCTCCTTTCCACTTTAAATGCCTCATGACCTCACCAAATCGGCACCAGAAGTCCTGAAAAGCCTCCTTAGCAAATTTGAGGGGTACATGGAAGATAGAACACAATTGATTCTTCCATTCTGTAAGCATAAGATTACTTCCTTCAAGTTTACTAATAGGAAGATCTGGATAATGAAAACAAGAAATGAGAAGCACATAAACATTTGACAGGCACAGCTTTGAAAAGGCACAAACATTACACATTTCATATAAAAATAAATAATCTACAGCATTAATTAAAATTACAACTCCCATCATGTTACTTAATGGCAGAAGTAAATAACTCTGTTGTACATTGCAGTTAAAAAAAACATTGCACTTTACATTAAAAATTATCTATTATAAAACACTGGTCATTTAATTATGTATGATATATGGAAATAAAGTTATTTTTATAGATAAACTCTAATAAGATATGACACATGAATATACAAGTGTAAAAACAAAAAAATATTTTGCCACTGTTTTGTTTATGGAATGGCAATATTTAAAATTGAAAAATATACTTCAATAAGATTTATAGAAAGTTAAAATATAGTTTTGTTTAAGGTATCACAAAGCATCACACATTTTAAATACCACACATAACTGCTATTTGGCTCTAAGGCTACATTACTACTAAGTATTTCAGTATCTTGTTTCCCAGTATTGCATCTGATTTTCTGTATTGTTGGAGTTCATTTCAGTGCTATTTCAAAACAGAATATTTTTTAAACTGACTTATTTTCAAAAGTGCATTTTGTTGGGTATAAACTCCAAAAACAATGCAATGTGTTTTCAAAAATTAATGCATGTTAAAATAGTGTTGGAAAGATAGTAAGAGAATGAATAAACTTCTTATCCATTTGAAAATAACCTAGTCTTCTTAACAGGCTGTTCAGCAATCTGCCATATATCGTCCTGAAAGACATAAACAGTTCCAATTAGTATTTCAATAACATTAAAAGAAAAGTAATTTTTTAAAGTAGGCTTCCACATGTTTTGCTATCCTGGACTGTTTACTTCAGTCCTCATAGTGATGATCCCCAACCTTCCGTCTAAAATTAGGATTTCATGAATTGCCTGAATCCTCCCATTTCCTTCCAGGCTCTAAGGATAGAAGAATCCTTGGGAACTGCTTTGTTGCAGACAGGGAACTTGGTGTGATTTATCATGCAAACTCTTTGTTGCCCTTATACATAGGAGGAGAGTTTTCCAGGGTGTTGCACTGTTAAATGAACCAGAAGAATGGGCAGAAAATACAGTGCTTACTACCTATATTACACACAGACACACACAAACGTTTTCATCAAAATAGTGTGCATATTTTTTCAAAGTAGAACACATTTTAACAACTTTGTTCCACACCATTCCAGAGTCGCCTTTTTGTGCAGTGGGTAGCCTTATAAATTTGATAAATAAACTGATAACAGGATTATGGAACTGCAAGCACATATTACAAAAAGTTTTACACTTATGATTCTAAATCAGCAATGAATGTCAGATTAGCTCTATAGGTTATCCTCAGAAGAACATTATCCTTCTTACCAGTGGCAAACCTCTTCTTAATAAGGGAAAGCCGATAGCCAGTGCCTACTAATTCAACATCTACTCCAGAAAGGGTGCTTCCCTCACTGATAAATTGCACTGCAAGTGTTGTTGGCTTACTGGGTCCTTCAGAAAGGTCAAATTTAGCTCTGAGAGAGCCAGAGCCTATTTGGGGGGGGGGGGGGGGGNNGGGGGGGGGGGGGGGAGGGAAGGAGAGAGAAATAATAAAGAAGTCTGCTTATTAGCATAAGTACTACAATACAATTGATCTTTGACTGATAATACATTTTAAAAACCGACAAAAATTTCTCCAGTAACATTTCTTTTCATGTTGAAAGTGCCCCAAAATTCTTCATTACAATTGCTGCAAAACAC
This sequence comes from Laticauda laticaudata, assembly GCA_004320025.1. Taxonomy (NCBI): domain Eukaryota; kingdom Metazoa; phylum Chordata; class Lepidosauria; order Squamata; family Elapidae; genus Laticauda; species Laticauda laticaudata. Next base: position 35,878 of record BHFT01003831.1, on the reverse strand, counting down.
TAACACAATCAGCCAATTTTATTACAGAACATAACAGCGGCTCATGTTTAACACAGTGTTCTTATAAATAGATGATATTGCAAGTATTGATAATTCGGTATTTTTCTGTACCAAAATATATTTTTGTTTTACAATAATTTTTTTAAAATTACTTGGCTAATCAATTGATAGGAGTAATTTTATATATTTCCTATTGAATCTCATGTTTCTATTAGCATATGTATTAATTGAAGTTGTAGTTTTCTTGAATCTTTTAAAATATATAAGACTAATTATTCCAAGCTTTCTTTATTGTGGCTAATGCAAACAGACAAAAGATACAATACAATTGTATAGACGTAGATCAATCTGGAAAAACCTCAGATCAAAACAGACATACAAATGTCTGTTTGGTTGATCTACACAAACCTTTATTACATGCTTAAGAAGATCTCATTTCAATATAGTGAACCAAAGCATATGTTTCATTTTAAATTGAAAGTAATTTGAATTACTGCATTTTTTTCTTGCATTTTTTCTTGTATTGAGATAGGTTGATAAAACTTATTTTTCTGCAACTCAGTATAGTATATATTCATAATTATGCTGTCGTGAAAAAAAAGATAAGGCTCAATGTCTGTTTTGATATATACATTTTCTAAATAAACACATAAAATATTGCAAATATGATAGTGTTGGGGGAGAATTTGGGGAGAAAAATAATTATTTATATTTCTATATATAGAATATATGCTGTTTTAAATTATTTTTGTCAAAATACTAATGATAGTTTTCTAATCTATAACAGTTAACTTAAAACATTTCTTCTTACCGCCATTTTCTGATTTTTCTGAAATACTAGCTAATTTCCACAAAGCTTTCATCTGCTCTGAGTTCCTATAAGAAAAAAAAAATCATATATTGGCAGTTCTCCATACTGCTACTCTGCATCTATTCTCTTAGGCAAGTATTCAAGTAATTAAAAATATAATGCAAGTATGCATCGGATATCAGCCTCAAACAGATTTTAGATATTCCCACTGGAAAAGACAATCCTTAATGTAACCTTGGAACCAAGCTATTCATGGCTTTATGTGTGATAACCAAGCCTCTGAATTAAGTTCAGAAACTAATTGGTAGCATATGAGGCAACCAAATAACTGGTGTTATATGACAAATATAGTTCTAATATCCTAACTGCTGCATTGTACACTAATATTGCTTCCAATGTATGGTCAAAGGCAGCCCAAGATGGTAATGTGGGTATAGGTCTCACAATTCTAATAGGCTGCAACTGGTGCATCACCTTAGCTGAATGAGGAATGCTTTGGCCATAGCTTTTATCTGTTGTCTCAATAGGAGCCATGAGACTAAGAAAATCCCTAAATTGTGGACTTGCTCCTTCAGACAGCAATGATCCCTTCTAGAGAAATCACCAGGGTAGCCAATGAGCTGAGATATTTTTGAAAGGAATTTAAAGTTGTTTTGGCCCATCCAGGACCTTGCAATCTCTAGATACTAATTCAAGGCTTCCAAAGCATCTCTGGTTAAGGCTAGGATGCTGATATATAATTCAATACCTTCAGCATACCATTATCATTTCAACCCAAGCTAGTGGAAGATCTTTTCTGGCAGCTTCATTCTAAAGACACACAACACTGAAGTAATCATAAACAAGTGTTGTGCACAAAATACACAGGAGCTAAGATTGTTTAAGACAAACCCATGGGTGTCATGGAATTTTAATCAACTTTACAGTCATCAAATGACAAAGGAGTTATAGGCCTCCAACACCAACAACATAGAAATCTCTACCAATAGTCAGTCCTATGATAAGATCCAGGAATTTTAAAAGAGCCATTGCTGAGTAAGTTGGATACGACACTAGCAGTTATTTCAACTTGTCCTTACAGTTCAGTATTACATACTTTCATTCATTGAGAATGGAAATGAGGAAGGAATTATCAACTTATTAAAGGGGGAGAGGGGAGGAACTTTCCAAAAAGACTACACAGTCCTGAGAAAAAGCATGCAAAAATAACTCAAAATAGCCTCAGGTAGGCTTTCAAATATTCTGCTATTCTGTCCTACAATCATTTTAAAAAGGTTACTGGAATCCCTGAAACACCTGTTTCTTGACCATGCATAGGTCAAAGGACTGACAAAAATCTTGAAAATCTGTCAAAGCTTCTCCTTTTTTCTCAGGACTGTGTAGTCTCAAATTTTCCCCATCTCTCACTAGTTTTCTCATTTCTTCTTCCTCACTTCCAAGGCCAGGTCTATATTATTCTGCATCCATATACCACTGGAGTAATGCATCTCATTGTGCAAAGAGCAATCAATCATTCATGCCTAGACTTCTGCAAGACCTAAAATCCAGAAGATAAATCTCTGACAAGGCCAATACCCACCACTTTCCAATCATGTTTCAGTTTTACACACCAGGTAGGATGGTTCACACCAGGTAGGGTGGTACCAGAATACTGTGAACTGATGAAGTCTTATTCCAGACAGATACGGTATTAACTAGAAGCAGCAGCAGACCAAAAATTCCACAATCCAGTAACTAGACATCCCAGAAATGGATCTGCAGCAAATGTCTTTTTGTGCATCAACCAAGCTTCTGTAATACCTACCCCATTATAAAATTCCCATTAGTTTCACAACACTTCTCTCTTTCAGCTCCATGAGAACTGCTTCAAGCACCAATAATCAATGTATTTCACAAATGGTTTTAGAAGACATGACAAGAATCTTAATATGAATTTAATGCAGTATCAATAATAAAAAGTTACCATTTTGCTGGTGGAAGTGACTGCATGTTTATTACACCTCCATCAACTGGTACGATGACTTGTATATTTGATAACATACTTGGCATTACCATAGATGCTGGATTGTATTTGTAATCAACTCTTACATCAGTTGTGCTATCATTACATTTCCAATATGTGGCAAGATTCAGAGGTGTAGACTGGATACCGTTTGATAATACCTTTGAAAGTAATAAAATAACAACTTTTAGGATCAATCCTGAAAAATCTCATGACTTCCAAAGTTCATTTTTCACTTCATATACTTCTGGTCTCTAAAAAGCCAATTATTATTAAAATTAATTTCATAAAAATAGAGATTGAGATGTTTTCACTATTGGTATTAGTAATTATTTAATTATAATCATGCAGTTAAATGCCCTAGGCTGGAATTATTTAATCTGTTACTTAACTCTATGTAATGTAATAGGAAATTGTTAAATAGTGTTAAGCTTTAAAGATGGTTCTTTGGGGTCTAATAGCTTTGACTGGCCTAGGAAATTATTAAACTAGGAACTAGTAAAGAGGAGTCCTGATTCTTCTTTTGTTGATTTTGTTGAACCTATTGGATCTTCTCAGCAACAGTACTTGTAAACTATTGTTGATGTCTCCTCCCTGATAATCTAGCCCGGACAGGGAGAATTATGTTAGCTTTGTTTTTTCTTGAAGTGTTCAGAATATAGTTCTGAATAACTGTTAAAAATTAAGTAAAAAGGCCTCTGACAGTGAAACAGAGGCTGGGGGGTGTTGCACGCATCAATCAATCAAAAGGCTCAACTGCAGAGGCCTTTTCTGAAGGCCCGACAGTGAAATGGAAGCTTGGAGCGGGACGGGCGGGTGGGCGGGCAGGAGGCAGCAAGCGGCTGGGGAAAAAGTGGACCAGCATGGCAAGGCAGGTGTCAGGGTATGAAAGAGCCAGGCTGCAACTGTCTTAAGGTAAGTTTGTACAGGGGACATGTGGCAGCTCCCCATCCCCACTCTAGCTTGATTTTTACTTGTGTGACTTGCCCCATCTTGTGCAATCAGGTGCAATGGAGTAGGCGGGATCTTAACTAGGTCTTATTTCAGGGGTAGGGCTTATATTGGGCACATGTGCAAAATCAAACTAGGTCTTATTTTCAGAATAGATCATATTTTCAGGGAAACATGGCACTACACTTATTACTGTGAACTGTTATAGGACTATCTTTGAAAAATTCACCTAGTGAAAAATACAATTGCTTGAGTTTTAACTGGACTCTGAGAATCTGACATCTTTCTTTTTTTTTAAGCAGTTATTAATCATTTCCAGACTCAGTTCAAAATGTGCTTATTTTTAAGGCCCTGAATACCTAAAATAATGTGTGCCACATGACCACTGAACTCAGCTGGAGGGCTGTTTTGTGCACTCATCTTCATGTTAAGGTGTAGGTAAGGCTAGGATCAAATCTTCCATGCTGAGTTGTGTGCTATAACTAGACTTTGTTTTGTGACTTTTAATTAATTCATCTTTTGTTTTCAACATACCATTAGGCTAATTGCTCCATACTGTAAATACACCCTTGCTAAAATTAAATGAAGTAACATGGATAGATATGGGGTGCTGGAACCTTCTAGGGATACATAAATATACAATACAATAAATCTGCAATGCAGATTGGAGAACTATTATGGAGTCTATTGCTAATTTAGATTGGGTGTTGTGATCAAGCAAACAACTATGCTTGGAGTGGTTGTTCATTAGTATCTGGATGACTACCTGTTTCAGACAATACCATATCCCTATATTCTATTTCAGAAGCTGCTTAAATATGCTTTTGAATGTGGTTTTAAAAGTGTGTATTGTGCAGATTCACTAAAAGGTTCCATCCCTTCTTTTATTAAAAGATAATATCCTCATTAGTACAAAATTACTGTATTTTCTTATTTAGGGAATAAAAATCTTCCAAATTACATAGCATTTTATGTATACAAACGAGACAGCAATGCTATTATATCTTTTTTTCAAACTCAGGCTTCCTTTTCTGATTCAATCATTTTATGGTTCTTTCCTGAAGTTTAGAGGACATTCATCTTCTCCACAGTATGGAAATCTTACTTCCCAAACCATGACTGTAGAATATAAAGACATATTATATGTAGGGAAGGCAAGATCTGTTGAAAAAGGAAGTCAAAAGACTTGAGACATATAGAACATTTTAAGGTTAGTGCTGAGTTGACACTCCCTCTAGCATAAGCAGAAAGGGCATGATGCTGACTTTTTGCCATGTCAGCCCATTCTTCAGCCTAGGGGCTGAGAGTAACAGGAAGAAAAGAGACAGATTCCTTAGTAAATCTGAGTCCACAGCTGCCAAAATTGGGAACTAGGAAGAATCAGCAAATAACTTACCACTACAAATGAAGGTTTGCTGCAGGCCAGAAGGCAGTGTAGCATAAAGGTACTTAAGGATTTTGAAGACTTTACCATGCTGGTTGCAAGTACTAATCAGCAGGAACAAGGACACTAAAACATTCTGATGTGAGGGATTCCTAAGTATCTGCTCAGGAAACATCCAATCATTCTTGCTACTTCTTGCAACATTAAATAATTCATGCTACTGATTAGCAACAATGAACCTGCACCCAGGCACAACCTGAATACCTGAAGCAGAAGGTAAAGTGAGCAAACAGAATATTCCAAAAGTATCAGACATGATGTGATATATGGTGGTGATGACGGCTTTTGATGATAACTCATCAGTGTACTGGATAGCTCATCAGCTGACTTCTGGCTGCTTGCTCCTACTGACAGAATCCTAAGGCTACTAAGATGGTTACACACAGAAACCCAACATAAAAGAGAACATGTAGTGAGGTGCTCTTTTCCAAAATCAACAAACATAGGAATCTTCAATAAGATTTTTTAACTTTCCGTGCTGATTAAGTTGTTTTGGTTGATTAGCTGACCAGCTAGTTAAATAGCTTGATTCAGTTTTTAAAGTAAATGTAAAAATGCAAACTCTATGTTAATTTGCTATGTCGTTTTTGAATAGGCTTATTTCTGTAAAGGCACACAGCAATCTGTGTAAATATGTATTGTTTTCACATACATAGTAAGAGAGATGGGGTGGTAATTCATGCCAGCAAACAATACAATCTAGCCTTGTTAAGATCTTAAACTCACAACACCAAAATACAAAAATTACCTGATACTTCAGAACTTCTACATTATAATAAGAAGCAGAAGGATTCTGCTCAGATAGCTTTTTGAGGTAGACTGTGACAGCTTGCATATCCATCCAAAAATCCCTTGTACTGGAATCACTTTGTGATGGATCACTGTGAACAAAATGGAGGCATGAAAACATATATTTAAACCTTTCTTACACACTGACAATATTTCAAAAGATGAACACATTTTACTACCCAATCCTGCATGCACAAAGCATGTAATTTGCTTATAGCATACAGCAGAATTGTTTAATATCATAATTTAAAGATGTATAACTTTTTATACTAACACAAAAAGATGCTGTAAAACACTAACTGCTGAACTCTTCTCCGTTTTTTCCTTTCTAATTTTTTTCTATCCAAGTTATTATGTGTATTCGAATATCAACTGTCGCTCTACTCTGCCTTTACAATATGCATATGTTTCTGAGGTAGAATTTAAGTTTTTCTATTTGTTTTAAGATAAAATTAAGAACTTTTATAGTGTATTGATTTGAAGACCAAGCTACATACACATTTGACAGTCTGCATTTCAATGTTCTTTCTACCATGAATCCACCATGTGGCTTGTAATCTTTCTCCACTCCAGTATTTGTTCTCCAATATGAGAATAATGCCAGATAATCATAAGATAGTAGATGCAAATCATTTTTAATATTTGAGAACTTCAAATCTTTTAAGATTTGTGAATCATATTAAGTATTGTATGATAATTTTTAATTAATGGCAATAAAAACTATAAAGGATCATTTCCAATTGCTGTGAAATGTTTGTGGCATTAAATTATTTCTATATTCTTCTATGTTATATCTCATTTTAATAGAGACTGCAGTATTAAGGACCATATGAAAAGCTTCATTATGCAATGTAGAAAGTAATCCTGTCATTCTCTTCATGTTCTTGGGACTAATAGAGCCCTCTCTATTCAAAGAGTGCACCTTGATAAAAATACATGGTTGAGAACATGTGTAGCATGATAAAAATACATGGTTGAGAACATGCATCTGTGTTACTAAGATTGAGAAAATTCATGGCTATAGATAATAATGTTCTCTTTTATGTTGAAGAAGCCTTAGAAATCTCATATGAAAAAAATGTTGGTTTCTTGAAACTACCAGAAGATATTTCTATCTTTCATCATTAAAAGCAAAGCAATAAATGCAGAGACTGACATAATTTATTTATACAGAGACCTTACCACAGGCCAGATGGAAAGCTAGTACGTTAACTGATGTCCAAGATTAGAAAGCTACTCAATATCAGAAAAGAGAAGAACAGGTGGTAACAGAATTAACTGTCTTACTTGAAATTTCAAGACCACTTTGGGCAGAAATATAATTTCTAGCATAATATATTTTTCTTTATAGGATTGTAAGTATGTGTTGGTCTATGTACAAAACCTATGTAATCTCCTGATACTTGGGATGAAATGACTGTCACCAAGAAGTCTTTAAAGTCAATGGTCATGACACTGTGCAGTGGAACTGCTGGAAATGATAAATGATCTAAGCTAGTGCCTCCCAAACTTTTTCCTTCATTATCCAAAACTGTTTATCAAGTGTTCCTTTTAACTAACGTAGGTAAAACACAACTCTTTAAATCAATTTAAGTGTCACTGTACTGATCAGATAATGGATCCAGGTATCATTACCCAAAAAACCCTCCACTTTCACTCAATTTTGGGTAATTTACCTAGATTTGGAAACAGTGATATAAGATCTTATTTTGCATTTATTTCTGCAAGTTGCATTTCAGGTGCTTTCAGATTATAGATTATTTTTCCAGAGGTATTTCCACATATAATTCAGAAACACATGTTATTTTTAACTGAGCTTATTTTGCAACAAAAAAGAGAACATTGTAACACCACTACCCCCTCCCCCATCTCTTAGATTTTGGACTAAAGAACTCTTTGTTCTGGAAGCTGCAGTGATCAAAGTTTGTTCTTTTAAAAATTAGATTTTCATTTAATTTTTTTTATTCCTGATAAATATTTTCAGATATAACTGTTTCCTTAGCCTATATAAATTGTTTTCCCTATGCGCAGTTTGATTTTGGTTTTAAATTAAGGCATCTTCATTATGTTCTTGAAATGTTAAATTTCACTTCTTGAGATGCCCTTATGAAAAGAGACAGACTTCCTAAATTAGGCAAAATAATTATGGTTAGAGTTTTTTTAAAAAATAAGAGATCCTTGTTAGATTATAACACTGATCCATCTAAAAAGAAGACAAATGTTGGTACCAAAGAATGTTGATACCAAAGTTGCAATAAAAACAATCTCAAGGTAGGTATCATTGAAGTCGACTGTCTCCAAAATGAAGGAGAGGGGTAGAAGAGAAACCATGTGGAATTTCAGTCCTGACAAAATAATTTAATCTCCAATGAGACAGAGACTCTCATCCTCCTCTGATGCTGTGAAATAACAGGAGAACCTCCTTTTCATGGGAATGTCTTTTCATTTCTGAATCAAAGTTTCCTGAGAAAAATCAGCAGACACAAAAGAACAACAGAACTTAACTCGGAATCAAATAATGACAAGACCTATGGTCTTCTGAATGTTCAACTATTTGTATCTGCTGCTTCAAAAATATATATGCTTAGTAAGGCATACATTACTCTTTCTTGTTGTCAAGGAGATAAAAGAGAAAGACATTTGCTCCCACAAAAATGTGTTAATAGTACACCATATGGTTATGATGACTGGCAATTTTAAAACAAAGTTCCATCCAATTTATGTCTCTCTTTGTAATTGGTGGTAGGTGTGCCTGATAGGTAATACTTATATGGAGTTGCTTCAACCACACTAAAATTTAGGGAAAGTTGCTAAAAGATGAAATATTATTTTCTTGTGCCTTGCTAATATCCTGAATTATCTGGAAAAATTTTACAGATGTTGATATCTGGAAAGCAAGCCAACTTTAAATAAAACTGGTAGCTATAGAATGGCTTCAAGCTAATTGTCAGAATGTATTCTAATAAAAAAGGGGCCATATATGGTACATTGAAGCTGATAGACCTTTAAACCTAACACATTAGCAGTTGTTCTGCTTAATGCCTAATTTCCTCAGTTAATGACAGAGCAGATCAAGCTTCAATAGCAAGAGCAAAAGCACTTCTTGAAGAAGTATGGCTTTATAATAAATAAAAGATACAAAACCTGTACACAAGTTGCGCATTTGGAAGAATCTGTTCCAGTTTACTTGTGTTTTTTACCCTAAAGCAAAGCACAGCAGGAGACGGATTGCTAGTGAAGACTTTAATAATCCCACTTGGGAATGAGACTGTCATATCACCAGTTATTTTTACAATACATCTAGAGAAAAATGTAAAAAGACAAAAGTTACTTTTACAGCTAATTATTGGAATCATAATAAAACATATGATTGGATTTGAAATGTACAGATACTCATTTATACATTTAAACTGTAAACAAACGTTAGCTGTCATTTTTAATTTATTGAGCTCAGTTGCCTGCCTTATCTTGTAGAATTCAGATGAAACAAAATGGGGAGCCAATTTTCCTCATATAAACCTGCCCAGAACAACTTTGCAATTTTCAGGAAGTGCTGAGCATCCAAAGCAAAGTTACCATCTTTGGAAATGCTCCAAATAGAATTCATACAAATGCTATTCTATACCTTTGGGGAAACTTGAAATTTGGAAACTTTAAGATCTGTAGACTTCATCTTCCAGAATTCCCAAGCCAGCAAGTTGGTTGAAACTCACAATTTAAAGTTGCCGAGTTTGAAAAGCGTTGGTGCAGCCAACTCACCCCATTCATCCCAACCAAGTACATACAAATACTACCTTAGTTGTAGAAGACAAGGGTAAGTTCTGGTCAGAATTTAGGGGAATGGAATGATTAGTTCCATAGGATGTACATTTTTCTCAAAGTCAAGTCCACGGTAAGTATATACCTGAAATACGTTTGATGGAGTTTTCTTGAAAGAAGGGATTTTTTTTAAAAAAAGTAAACCTGAAACGTCTATAAAATAGTCTAGTAAAAGAGATGAAAATACTGCAGTAGTTATGTGTTCCCAAAATGTAACAGTTGTTTAAAAATGAGATACAATTTACTATTTATTGGGATATATCAGTTAAGTATTGAAGTTTCAAATTGGTTCAAAACTAAGAAGGAAACCGTATGTGCTTTTTTAAATGCAAAATATGGCATTCACAATGAATTACTATTTTACTAACTTTGTGGGATCTGCTCCTTTGAAGTAGGCATTTACAGATTCAGTTAGGGCTATTGCAACAGGCAACGTATCTTGACTTCCTAAGCTGACAGGGCTAGGACCACGTGAAGTTCCTAGAATATATAATATTATAGGCTTCAATTAAACAATGTTAACTTTAAAGTTGTTAATTCTACAGTTACATTTTTCATGACCTTCGTTTTTAAATATTATGTATAAGGTGATGCAGAATTCAAAATACTGCACTAATCAATGGAAATTCAATGCAAAAATATTTTTAAATGCCATATCAAAGTAAGAGTTAGTTAATACCGTTTCCCCAAAAATATGATCTACTCAGAAAGTAAGTCCTAGCTTGATTTTTACATGTGCACCCAATATAAGCCCTAATTAAAACCTCACCCGCTACCGGGTGCACGGGTAAAAATTAAGCTAAGGTGGAGTAGAGCTGCCCTACTACTTATCTTCAGATAGTTACAGCCAGGCCTTGCACACTGTGGCCCATTTCTTCTGCAGCCACCAAGGCTTTCCTGAAGGCCTCTGTAGCTGACAACAGAGCTCTGGATTGACCCAGAGCTCTGTTCTCGGCCTCAGGGGCCTTTTCTAAAGCCCTTTCTTGGAGGTCTCTGTAGCCGATAACAGAACTCCAGGTCGATCTGCAACTATCTAAAGTCAAAAAGTTCCCGAAGGCCTCTGACAGTGAAAAGGAGGCGAGGGGCGATGCGCACAGGTGTGGTTAGTCAGTGGACATCCCCCCCCCAGAATAAGACTAGTGCTTTTTTGGTGGCAAAAAACATGTAAAGCCCATGTCACACTGGCCAACGGATGCAAAAAGGACACAGCGGACGAGCAAAATGTTCCATCCGTTGTTATCCCGCTCTTTCAAAAGGGAAAAATGTGCAAAACGCGGAGCGGATAACCACGGACGCGGGGGAGGACACAGGGCAGATGAAAGCGGAATGCGGAACGGAAAGCCTAGCGGATGGAAGCGGATGGGAGCGGATGGCACATCCGCCGTGGCTTCCGGGGGCCCTCCAGCAAAGCGACATGGAAATGGATTGAGCGGATGCAGGGAGGCGGATGAACAGCGGATAAGCGATGCAGAGTGGGATGCCAGCAGAAAGGCCTAGCGGATGCCTGGCGTTTAATTGCGCATGCGGGGAGGTTGCATTGCGTCAGTCGCGATATAACGGAAAGCAGCTCGAAGCAGGTCACCATTCAGAGGAAAGCACCTGCTTCAGACACATGACTGCCTTGCCTGTCTCTGCCCTGCATGTCTGCCTGCAAGCCTTGCTGCCAGCCTTGCTGCCACACTTGTTCCTGCCAGCCTCCCTGCCAGCCAGCAACCCCACAACCATGCGGAAGCACAGCAAGCCTCAGCCATCTGCTGCCAGCCCTTGCAAGAGGGAAAGGGCTACCATCCCGCCCCCTGGCCCTCACTCTGGTTCTGCTGGGGCTTCTGCAGCACGGGCTCGCTCTTCTGGGCTGGCGCTTCTGCTGCTTCTGCCTTTGGAGGAGCTGATGACAAGCACTCCAGCACCAGCCACCTCCACAGCACCTGCACCCTTCACCCTGAGACTGAGCGATCAAAGAGGATGCCAGAGACTCATTTTTGTCTTATAGCTTGTTGTTAACGAAGTCTATTTTTGATTTAATAAAGTCTTTGCTCTGGGAAACTTTAGAAATGGTTTAAGCCTTTGCTTGCTTGTGATGGGTAAGGATAGCTGTGGAATGGTTAGGATACCTGTGGTTATGGGTAATAGCTGTGGATGGGTCAGGCTAGCAGTAGGGATAGATAAACCTCCAGTGCAAGCATAGTGGGACTGTATGGTCCACCCTCCAGGTGCCACACCTATGCCCTTTATTATCAATAACGATATAATCAATCATCCACACATGTCAACATAAACACAACTCTTTATTAAATGCCCTGTTCATTGTAGGCCAACCAAACTACATGGGCCAATCTCATCCGTGTGATGAGACAGGCTGAAGGAAGCATCCATTAAGCATTTACCATCCTGTCTTGCCACTCCACTGCTCCAGAGTTATTCACCAGTGTTTCAGGAGGTTTGCGCTGCTTCTTTCGCCTCACGTAGGCTCTGTTGCGGGCTTGCACATCCTCAGTTGTCAATCAGGTTTTGCCCTTGCCTCCATTCCCCAGGCTCCATGTCCCATTTGCCTTGTTGACGGTCCACAAAGCCTGTTCTGCAAGACTGAGGTAGCGGGTGCGCATGAGATTGTGCAGGATGCACCAAGCTTCCAGATCCTCCTCATGGTCCTGGACTATGCTGCATGGTGGTGAGAAGTACCTGGAACCTGTTGCCCAGGATGCAAAGGCGTTCTCCACCACCCGCCTTGCCCTGGACAGCATGTAGTTGAAGATCCTCTCTTCAAGGGTGAGTATTTGGAGGTGTAGGGCTTCATGAGGTCGCGTTGTGAGGGAGAGAAGCTTCATCCCCCACGATGAAGTAGGGCACATCTTGCTTGTCGTTGGGCAGCGGTTCTGGATCTGGGAAGCCCCATGAGCGTTGCTTTCCAGCCCTCCTTGAGGTGAACTGGCATTTTATACCTGGGCATCTGAAGATGAGCCGTTGCCTGAAGCATCGGATGTACATGAACTTGTAGTCAGCATCGACCAGGCGAAGAGGATGATGCTGAAGAAGCCCTTGTAGTTGTGATAAGTGGACCCCGACTTGGCTGGAGCTTTGCAGGCCACGTGCTTGCCATCTATGGCTCCAATGGTGTGGGGAAGTTCCACTTCTTGATACCACTGCTTCTGCAACTTTCTTCATCCTTCTTCAGTGGAGGGGCACTGGAGGAGCTCCTCCTTGTATTCTTCGATGATGGCCTGCACCACTTCTCTGACAACAAAGCTGATGTGTTGTGTGGCCACCGCCAGCCCATACTGCATGCTCCTGTTGGTGGTTCCTGAGGCCAGGTGGCGCAGAGTGAATGGCACCTTGAGCCCAGGTCCAGGCTGGCTGGAAGTTGGTGTTTGCCTTTGGTCAACCTGGGTGTCAGGCGCTGCACAAGTTCATCAACATGATGGAGGCATTCCTCATGGAAGTTCTGCGAACCTCCGAGTGTCTTCGCTCCTGAGCTCCACCATCAGCTTGTGTTACAGTCCGTCCTCTGCTCTTCTGTCGAACCATCTTTGGACCCAGACTTTTTTTGGGTGCCCTCCTTTTCTTCCCGTAGTAGAGTTTCACAGAGCCTGTAGATTGGTTTCGTACTGTTGCAGAAGGATGGTGGCTGCCGAAAGGACTTTGTCACAATCCACGGTGGACATGCCTGGATGCTGTGGAAGAGGAAGAGTCAGATGAAAGTTGCAGAGGTCTGCACAGCTTGGCTGCTGTTCTGAAAGTGAGATGCAGCGAGTTGCTCCCCCTTTTTATAGGCAGTGTAGGTGTCCCTTTGCATCCTCTAGCATCCTCTAGCATCTTGCAGACATCTCTTAATATCCGAGATAGGTCCCCTCTGCGAATGTTTTTTCCGTTTTTAAACGCTTTGTTTCCGCTTGGCATCCGTTCTGGCGTTCCGTTCCGCTTCCTCCCTGCGTCCGAGTGGATGCGAGTTGCGCGGATGCGGAGTGGATGCCTGGTGGATATAGCGGATGGTAACGGATGCATAACGGATGCGTAGCGGATGCGTAGTGGATGCAGAACGGACAAACTGGATACATTTTCCGTGCAAAAGTTTCGGGCCCCAAAACTTTTGGAGCGGATGAAACGTCCATAAACAGATGCTGGACGGATAGAGAGGAGCCAAACGGAGGGTGAGTACATCGCGTTTTTTTCCAACGGATGGCAAGCTTTTTTGTCCGTTTTACATCCTCTTTGCATCCGTTGGTTTGGTGTGACATGGGCTTAAGACAAGGTCTTATTTTCAGGGAAACACAGGTATCTGCAATTATGAAAAAGAACTTAAAATCAATTCCAGAATCATAGTAAGATGAGATCATAATAAGCGGAGAAATTATAAAAATATCTTCCCCTCACAACAGTGTGAAAATGAAATGAACCAAATGAAATGCAGTGTTTCTCAGTGGATTTTTAAAAGTTCAGAAATGTGGAACTTTTACCATTATATGTGTTGCAAGTCTCACCTACTGTGAGTCCAAGTGATTGAATTATTGGGAGCTTTGATATCTAGCTGCTCCTGAAAAATACTATGTCCATCTACAATAAGGATGTTTATAATTTAGTGATGGTAAAATAGACAGGTTTGGTATGTATCACTGAGATCTAGTTAGGTGGAGACAGAAAAATAGCACTGCCTGAAATCATTCTGGTTGGGTTTTAGGTCCTGCAATTATTATTTTGGAAAGTTGAAAAAAGCAGGTACATTACACCAGGCATTTAGGCATTAGGGATTGCCTCTTTTTTATTTGATTTTAATTCTGGTGATAGTTTTTGATTTATGAGATATTGATTGTATTGTGTGAATGTGTAACTGCTTGAATGCTATGTTATACATTTATAAACCACCTTAAGACAATGAAACTGAGTGGCATATACATTTCTGTAAATCATAATGTTTTTTTCCAGAAACTAAAAAAGATGTGAATGTTACCATGGCAGACAAAAACTTACCAACTGTGGGTGTATTTGTTGCACTTAGTGAAGCAGAGGATAATGAGGAAGAACTCTCTGCTCGTGCCAAAGGGGCTGATGGAGGTGGACTGGAATTGGAGGTCAAAGGAGGGCTGAATGGTCTTGGCTAACAAACAAAATTCAAAAACATTATTTTATTTTCAAATTAACAATGCTGTGATCAGAGAAGTAAATATTATTAGGGTTAAGATGTAATGAACCTACAATTTCATTAATTCCACTGAGTTTCCCTGAAGTCAACTTTGGTCTGGAAGCTGGTCTTGGGGGAGGTACTAATGTTCCTACTGAAAGAGGTGTTGTTGGTCTTCCTGGAAGGCAATTACAAAATATTAATGCGTATGTACAATTAATTAGTAAATAACAGCAAATTGTTCCAAAATATTTACATCTAAGATTAATTTTAAGAGTCAGGAAACAGCTCAACTAAAAATAGTTCAGCCAAAGGTACCACACTTCTGGAATTATATAACTGTAAATTATTATCCATATATAAGTTAAATATATTAGCTTATGAACTGTGAAAAATTCTCATCTTGTTTATAGCTATTGTATATTCAAAGCATCAATAATGTGTTTTAATGAATCACATTGTAGTAAGATTGTGGAAATAGTTATTAATCAGTTAAATTACTGAGTTTCAAAATATAGAAAATATTTTGTTGTTGAAACTAGTGGAAAATATTACTTTAATACAGGGATTGTTCACTTGTTTAATAAATATTGCACTATTAACTTTAACAATTAGCACAGGCAATGTGGTGGTGCAGTGGCTTAATGATGCTGGAACTGTTGGCCAGAAATGATCTGCACTCATGTGGTTCAAATCCTAGCTCCATAAGTGAGCTCTCGTTGCTTGATTCCTAGCTCTTGCTTACCAAGGAGTTTGAAAGCATGCAATATTACGAGTAACATTGGTACCACTGCAGTGGGAAAACCCTAGCTGTGTTTGTATGTGCGACAGAGTAGAAGCTGATATGGGACCAAGCCAGATGCGAGGCAACGCAACCTGATGTGAGGTGCGACTTGCAGAGAAACTTGGAAGAGACAGCAATCTGAGTGCCGCTAGTCAGCTGGTGTAGGCTAGTTTGTTCCCGCAGTGCAACAAAGATAGGCATGGAACTGCCAAACATAAAGAACTAGCAATTTAGGCTGGCAGGGCTGTAGATTTTTCGGATCGGTCTAGGACAAGTTAACATGACTAGCTCTGCATGGCCTGCTCACCATGCCAAGTTGCCTCTGGCACCACCAAGTAGTTGCAGGATAACTCAACATAGCCAATTCACTGCAGGGACAACTCACTGCAGGTAGCTAGAGGAAATAGCCAAGAGGATAGAGTGCAGAGTGGTAGTGATGGTGGCCAGGGACTTCCCATTTTCACACCAGGCTGTTTGTGGGGTAGCAGTTTTTGTACCATTCGGCAGTGTGCTAGGCAGGGCAGGTGGCAGGGAGGGGGTGGTGGCTGGACACATTCCATTTTCACACACCCTGCCAGCCACTGCTGCGGGCTGTTCAGCAGTGATAGTGGTGTTTGGGCAGTTTGGTAGCAGTGGATGTGAACATGGGATGTGCCTGCCCAGCATTGCTTCCCCACCATCTGTCTTGCCTACTGCTTAATGGCACGGAACTCAGCACAGTGGCAGCAGTGGGTAGTGTGAAAAGGGGGAGCCTGCAGCTGCTGCTCTGTGGTCTGCCCATTCACTTGCTCACCCACCAGCTTGGCTCTCTCCTCCGGTTGGCCATACCAAGTTGTTCCATTCTATCCCTGACAATGCATGCTATATGATAAATAAATAACAATTCACGAAATTTACTGTGCATCCGAAATAGTGCTTGTTAGCATTATGGCATATGCAAGAGCTTTTATCAAAAAGATAGCTTTGAAAAGAGAGAATAGCATTTTTAGATGTTATAAAGTGTAAAAAGATTCCTACAGTTATCTTACTCTTCTAAATAACTATCCTATCAGGAAAAAATACAGATCTGAATGACTGCAATTATATATTTTATAATACTTTTACATAGCACGTGTTGAGTATAATTGTTTATTAAAAAAGCAAGCATAATTTCAATTTTTCATTGATTAAAATGTTACCAGATGAAGACGATGACATTGTTGAGGCCAGGGAAGATGAATCACCAGAATTTCTAAAGAGTGGATCCCATGCCAAGAGGTCATTGTTGCTTTTCCTAATGGACAAGACATCAGAAAATAAATTCAAATTATACATATGTATAAAATATATCTTACTACAATCAATCAACCAATCAATCAAATTGTTATCACAATCATGGGCCAGCATAAAGACAGTGGGTTATAATCATTAAAAAACATATAGAATCAAAAGCATATATCAAGAATAAAATTAAAATAAAAAAGACACCTTGATTAAAGATTTAAAGCAATAATCTAACAGAATATAAAAGAAGGGTTAGAAGTTTTAGATGGTTATAGAGAAGCAACAGATAATTTGTGGAAGGCCAATATCAACTTATAAGACACTATAATGTGGCAGAACTAAATGTTCAGTAAATTTAATTTATAGAGGCCTGAGAACAGGTAATTTATCAGACAAATTTTGAGTACTACTGCACAAAACTTGATAATGTGTTATATTGATCAGGGTTGGTATCTGAAAGCAACTGGGTGATGCAAAATTGTCCGCCCTGGGTCATCTTATGACAGCAAGGTGTATAATTATAGTTGACACTGCACAAATTCATTAACAACTACAAAAATGTATTCTTAGCTAGTTAATATTATGGTAAGTACAATTGAGTACTGTTTTAAGGCAATTAGAATAAAAATAAAATTGAACATTATAAAATTATAATTTAAGCAAATTCAAAATAAACTGAAATAATTTACTGAATTGCTAAGATTCTTAAACAATTTATTATGTAAAAACAAAATCAATAAAATATTAAAATTTTAATTAAATGCAATTCATATAAACCATTTGTTTTAGGTTTATGCAACATCTGTTTCTTGATCTGATCTGCCCTGTAGGATTAACAGCTTCTTATATGATGCCTCTTGGAAGATAAGCATCAATAAATGAAGATAAACTTGTTAACTATAATTATTATCAATAATATTTTAAAATACTCCCCTGAAATTAGATAGGTTTCTAAATAGGGAAAACCAAATTATTTTGTGATGAACAGCAAAGAGTTTTGAGAAGAAGCTTCTTCTGAAAATCATATCTAAGGTAACTGCCAAGAGAGGAAGAAGAAAATAGGGATCTGCTTTTCTACCTCTGGCTGTTAAGAGATCTAATTAAGTCCTAATGACAGTTTAAATACAATGGACAATAAAGTAGATGATATATTATTGATTTCCAAAGTATTTTGGCAGAAATAATCTTGCATAAACATATCTTTGAATTTCCCTTCCAGAAAACATAAATGTAAGAATAGGAATCTTAGAGATTTTTATTGGTCCGGTTCTCTAACTGGGACAGCCACTAACTGGGATTGCATCAGAGACAAGACAATTCACTAAGCTTTCTCTGAAGGTTTCAATTGTGGCTATGATCTGCCTATTATTATTGCAGATTGTGAATCAAAGGATGGTCCTTCTCATATATTGAGCTTTGCAGAATAAAAATCTTGACTGTTCAGGACAGATCCTAATTTAACATAATGCATGGAGAAGAAAGTATGGCTTTTTAAAAACTCAAAATTATACACACATTCTTGTACACACAAACTTTAGTCATCTGACCATATTAAAAATATAAAACTAGTATAAATATACAAGCAAATGCACAGAAAACAATAGGACATGTTCATAGTAAGTCTTCACAGCTACAGTTAATCACAATCTGATCTAAACATCCCATCCTCTTCAAAATGGCCTTTGATTTTACTAGTGGATATATAGGTTCATTCCCTCCAAAAAGTAAGACGGTGCCCCAGTATTTTTAGTTTTTAAACAAAAGTATAAATAAGCAATTCTTTTTGCAGAATAGTTTGCAGACAAAATGGAAACATCCAACCAGTAAATACATTTTTCTTTCCAATGAAACTTCACACAAATGAAGTCAATGAGGGAAGCTAGCAGAAGTCCACAAATGGAAACCACAAGACATCACACTTAATGACTGTGTGGGATTTGCTTAACAACCACAACTGCTGTTGTAAGTCAACAAGTTTACAGAAGTTGAAAACACAAGTATAGGAATATGGGAAGCAGTACATGCAAAAAAAAGGATCTGGGCTTTGTGATAGAACATAAATGGAACATGAACCATTGATGTGACAAAGATACAAAAAGAAAACAAAGCTTAGGATGAATCAACAGATGCATAGTGCTAAGATCAAGATAAGTCATTATTCTGGATTATTCTGATTTTGTCATGCAGGAGAGGAGGCAAAATTGTTCAGACAATCTCAAGTAAACAGGACAAGAAACATGTCCAGATCTGTTAGAAACCTTGATCTGTTGCAAATAGCTCTATTTCCAAAGGAACTCTTTTCCAATCAGCTGCTTAGTATAGCAATGCCAGAATGAGTTATTTTCTCCAAATATACAATAAATCTACCAATCCTGCCATGGAAATTTGTATTCTCAAACAATTTTAGAAAGGAGCTACTTTCAGCGCTACTGGCTAAAAAAAAGGCAACAAAATGCTCTCAGGCACATAACATAATAGAAAAAAATCTCAACATTTGGAAGTAATTATGACATAAAAAGGATTTGTTTCTCTTTTCCATTAGTTTAACAAGCAAAAGTAATTAGAGATGCTGTGCTATGGAGACTTAACAAAACTGAGTAGAAAAGATAAAGCCACACTTCCCTAAAACTATGAAGCCAGAGTGCAATGCCACCAAAATTCTAATTTATTTCTATAAAGAGTCAAGTACCGCTAATCGTCAATTTACAAAAAATAGTTTTGGGCTCAATTGTGATCATAAGTCAAAGATTACTTGTACAGACATACAAAAAGAACTATATGTATGATTGAATAATAATATTGTTGTCATAGGACTCTATATGATGTAAGTGTATTACAATGCTTCCAATTGTTTATAATAAAAGTTTGCTCCCTTACAAAAGCAAGAAAATTATATTTATTTTAAATAGTATTTAGCTTATATTTTACACAGTGGAATGATCAATCACTATAACATAGCTAGTTATTTTTCATTATATAATTTTTATTATTCAGCTGGTATTGTAGTTTCCTATATTTCAGTATGAAAATGATAAGCAAAGGTTAAAAAATATTAAATGTAACTCAATGTAAAATTACCATATTTAGGTTACAAAAGCTTTTAAAAGTTAAACCAAAGCAAGGCACAGATATTTATTCTAATCTGAGCACAAATTAACAACAAAACAGAATAAAGGATTGAATTTAAAAAAAAAAAATCAAAAGCATTTTTCCTAATGTCTAAGCTGTAATGTTAAATCAAGCTGTGAATGCTGCAAACTGGAAAAAATCTTGCAAAATAATTTCAGTGCCTTTCAAATAAACATATCAAATATGAAACTTACTCATTAGATGAAGCAGAAAACTTTGATTTTGTTAACTCTTCACCTATTTAAAAAGATATACTTGTTAAAAATACATTTAACAATATATATATTTAATATATTAAAATATAATATATTATAATGTATAATATATTAACAAAATCAGCCAGGTTTTTATAAAAAGCTCAACACCAATTGATAAAAATGGAAACTAAAACTCACTCAAGAAAAATTGATATTACTACAATTTAAATTATTTGATTTTGTCATATTTTGCTCTGATATGTTACTTATATAATATAAATTATCATATATGGGGGATATTCTAGGAACAAGAAGGACAACATCAGATTCCTGCCAGCAAAATTGTATCCTCTAATCACCATAAAACCATCTGTAATGTTGAAAGGCAGCCCCGAAAATTAAAGAATTGGGTTTTTTTCCAGCAGATCTGGTATTGTTTGATTGCAATGTTAAATGTAATCATTTACAATTTACCCATAAACGCAACATATGTATATTCAGTGGAAGAAGTAGGATATTAAACAATGCAATAAGTAAATAAAGGTTGCAAAAACCTTTACACAACAGTTTTACTGAATGTTTTATTCTATATATTAATCTAAACTAAAGTTTTGACTTCTAAATTGATTGGTTCTGGGTTTATATATAATAAGGGCAATCTTTCAGATGCGTACTAAATCAGTGGTCACCCCTTGCTTAAACAAACAAAAACCATCTAAACCTCTGATTTTTCAAATATTGCTGAACTACAATGCCGTCAACCCCAACAGTTCCTGAAGAAAGAATCAATTTCTTTGATATCCCAGTGGCATATCAAAATGGTAACAAATTTATTTTTAGCAGTTAACAATAAAGAAATTAACATCTGGGGAAAAAAAAGAATTGTCTTAAATGACTATGTTGAAATATTTTCACCCTTGGAAATTCAACACATAAATAGTATAGAAACTTTTGAATTGAACAAGGTGTAAATAAGATGTAGCTTTCTGTAATTTGAATTTTTAAAAAATGATCAGAAGGGGGATTTAATGTAAGGGGCATTTAGATTAAGCTTTCCTTTCCTTTGTGCCATTTTTTTTTAACATAACAGAATGTTGGAAATAATGCTGAGTCAAATCTAATCTGGGGAGGAAAAGGAGGCAGTTGGAGAATGAACTAAAATTTTGACAAACCCTTTTCCGGAAGTCATTCCTTCAAACTTTCCTGATCACATGATACAGAGGGCAGTATTAAAGGATTGTTGAAAAAAAAATTGTGAATCATGCTGCATATGTCTTTTCTTCTTAACTATTCTTTTTAATTCAACACAGTTGGACATAGGTTATGAAAAGGGCTGAGGATTGTCAACAAGTAGGGTAACTCTTCAAAACTAGAATAAAATCAAATCAAATTTATTTCAAGAAACAAACAAAGGAAAGTTTGAGTTTGAAAATGGCTAGAGTTAAGAGTCTGAAAAAGTGGCTATGGAGAAAAGTATTCCAGAAGAATTTTTCCCAGGCACTCTTATGGGAAAGATAGTTGGATATGACTGGTGACTCTTCCATTAAACCCCTTCCGACCTGATCATGTAGCTCAGAACAGAGCATATGCAGCCTGCCTCATGCTTTTCAACACACATGTAGAAAACACTAAGTTAAGGCTAGGTCACACTGGCCGACGGATGCAAAATCGATGCAAAAAGGACACAGCGGACGAGCAAAATTTCGGGGTGGCTCCATCCGTTTGTTATCCGCTCTCAAAAGTGCCCCAAATTGGCATAAACAGAACGGAAAACAACGGAAAGGAACGGACGTGGGTAGTACGTAGTGAGGATGGTAAGCGGATGTTCATAAGAAGCCTAGCGGATGGAAGCGGATGACACATCCCCAGGTCTCTGGGGGAGAATAGTGAAGGCAGACACGTAGCGGAAGGAGCGGATGCGTAGCGGATGACGCGGATGCATCACGGACGCCTATAGGATGCATAGCGGATGCATAGCAGATGCAAGCGTTCACTGCGCAGGCAGGAGGATGAATTGCGAAAGCTCCGCGGATATAAAAGGATGCAGCTCGCAAGCAGTCACCATTTAGAGGAAAGACCTGCTGCCAGAGACATCTTGAAAGAATACCATGGTTCGTCAGTCAGGGAAGAAGAGAAAGCCTGTGCCTACTCCTGCCAGCCCTGGCAAGAAGGACAGAACCACCATCCCACCCCCTGGCGCTGACTCTGAAGCGCTGGTGCTTCTGCTGCTGCTGGTGCTTCTCCTGCTGGTGCTGCTGTGGTGCTTCTCCTGCTGCTGGTGCTGCTGCTATGGTGGACCAGCCCCAAGGCCCTCAAAGCCCTGCTGCTGAAGGCCCTGAAGCCCCTGCCAGAGGGAGGAAGAGGCAAGGCAAGGAGAAGGGAGAGAGGAAACAGTACTCCATTTCCGAGACATGAGGAGGAGGTGCTGGAATGGCTGAGGGAGAACGAGTACTTGTGGAGAAAGGGCCACAGGCTCTATCGTGACACCAAGAGGAAGCAGGCAGCGTGGAGAGACAAGGCAGAGAGCCTGGGCTACACTTCAGACGTATTCCTGGGATGATGGAAGCACATGCAACCTGGTATGGCAGCTGCACCTGAAGAAATCTAGCCAGGTTGCTGTCAAGCTCACTGACCGTGAGACCTATGTCATGGTCAAGTGCAGCTTCCTGGAGGGTGAGATCCACCACCAAGGAGCAGCCACTCTGTCAACCTCTCTCCTCCAGACAGCCCACAGAGAGCCACTCCTCTTCCAGCCAGGAGCCAGCTACCGTGTCCCGGCAGGTGTCTTTGGAGGGCCCCATGGCAGAGACCCCCCCGACAGCTGCACTCCCCATGCTGGAGGACGTGGAGGTCCCCTGTCTCAAATGGAGCAAGAAGAAGCAGCAGCCAGAGACCAGCACAGATCTTATCTCTCAGCTGGTCCACAGCAACATACCATCCTCGAACCGCAAGCCCTTCATCACCTACGTGAGCCAGACCCTCATGGACCTGCCCGAGGCCCAGTACCAGGTGATGAAGGAGAAGATCGCAGCACTGCTGCACCACCCTCCAGGCCCAGCTGAACCTGCTCTGACCCAGTCCAGGACTGCTCCTCCACCCCAGGCAATGTCACAGTCCTTCCACAGCTTTCAACAGCCCTTCACCTACCAAGGCTACGAGTACCAGGACTTCCCATACCAGAGGCATCCCTTCCCAGTCCAGGCCCAGGTATATCGCACGCCACAGACACCAGTCCTCACCAGCTGCAGACCAGACAGCCCCACTACACTCCTCCTTCCTCTACCCACAGCCAAGCCCCTCAACAGAAAATCTGTCATCAGTACTGTGCCTGACATCCAGTCTTTGAGGAAGGGCCTCTCAATCTCACGGGACTGAGTCAGCTCTCTGAGAGCTTCCTGAACATACCATCCCTGTTATACACTCAGGGCCAGGCACCCAATGGCACCTCAGACCAGCACTCCAGCAACAGCCACCTCCACAGTCCCTGGCCGCTCGACAGCTGAGACCATGGACATGCCTCAGAGTGACTAGAATAGTGCCAGAGACTGAGTTGTTACCTGTTCACTTTATCTTTGTTGAAAGACACTTTACTTGGTTCATTTTGCTTTTTTAATGAAGTCATACAGTTTACTTAAGACAGTTGCTAATAAAGGTTATCTTTGCTTCACACACTTCATTTTATTTATTTAATCAGGTGTTGGTGAAAATTTTGAAAAAAAGGTTATCCTTTGCATGCTTGTGGGATGGGTAAAGATACTTGTGGGATGGATAAGGAATGCTGCGGGATGGGTAAGGATAGCTGTGGGACAGATAAACCTCCAGTGAAGCATAGTGGGACTGTATGGCCCACCCTCCCAGCTGCCAAAACATATGGCCCTTTTTTATCAATAACAATTTATTCATTGATCAACACATTTCAACATAAACAAAGCTTTTATTAATGCCCTATTCATTGTCAGGCCACTCAACATACATGGCCCAATCTCATTCAGTGTTATGAGACAGGCTCAAGGAAGCATCCATTAATCATCTACCATCCTGTCTTGCACTCCACTGCTCCAGCTGGGGAGTTGCACCAGTGTTTCAGGAGGTTGCGCTGCTTCTTCCCTTCACGTGAAGCTCTTGTTGGGGCCTTGTACATCCACAGTGTCTATCAGGTTTCGTCCTTGCCTCCATTCACCAGGCTCCATGTCCCCATTCCCTTGTTGGCGGTCCACAAGTCTGTTCTGCAACACTGGGTAGCGGGTGCGCGTGAGATTGTGCAGGATGCAGCAAGCTTCCACAATGCTCCTCACAGTCCCTGGGTGATGCTGCATGGTGGTGAGAAGTACCTGGAACCTGTTGGCCAGGATGCCAAAGGCGTTCTCCACCACCTCTTGCCCTGGACAGTCTGTAGTTGAAGATCCTCTCTTCTGGGTGAGGTATCTGGAACTGTAGGGCTCATGAGGTAGGTTCTGAGGGAGAAGGCGTCATCACCCACAATGAAGTTGGGCACATCTTGTGTGTCATTGGGTAGGGGGTCTGGATCTGGAAAACCCATACTGGGTTGCGTTCCAGCCCATCCTTGAGGTCACTGGCATTGTATACCTGGGCATCTGAAGCTGACCTGTTGCCTGAAGCATCGATGTAGATGAACTTGTGTCAGCATCAACCATGGCAAAGAGGATGATACTGAAGAAGCCCTTGTAGTTGTGATAAGAGGACCCTGAGTTGGCTGGAGCTTTGCAGGCCACGTGCTTCCCATCTATGGCTCCAATGGTGTGGGAAAAGTTCCACCTCTGATACCACTGTTCTGCAACTTTCTTCCATTCTTCTTCAGTGGTGGGGCACTGGAGGAGCTCCTCCTTGTATTCTTCGATGATGGCCTGCACCACTTTCTTGACCACTTTGCTGATGCTGTTGTGTGGCACCCTCCAGGCATATTGCATGTTTCTGTATGTGGTTCCAGAGGCCAGGTGCCGCAGAGTCAGTGCCAACCTTCATTCAGGGTCCAGGCTGGGACGGAAGTTGGTGCTCGGCTTGGTCAACCTGGGTCTCAGACGCTCTACAATTTCGTCAAACATGGCTGGTGACATCCTCATGAAGTGCTGGAATGCACGAGTGTCTTCATTCCTCAGCTCCACCATCAGTTTGTCATACACTCAAATCCACTCTTCTCCCGATCCATCGTCGACCCACACAGCTCTTGGACGTCTCCTTCTTTCTCCTTGCGTAGAAAAGGTGAAACAGTCGAACAGGGCTTTGGTTCTGGTGTTGAATGATGGCAGCTACCATAAGGAGTGTGTGATGATCCATGGTGGAGATCAATGGATGATGTGGAAGAGAAGAGCAAGGGTGAAGATGTCTGTACACTACGGCTGCTGGACTGATAGTGAGATCCAGGTGATTTCCTCCCCCTTTTTATGGGAAATATTGGTTTTCCGCTAGGTGTCCTTCAACATACTCTAGGCATACTCCAAACATCCTAAATATCCGAGATACTTCCTAGATACAAACGTTTTGTCCGTTTTAATGCTTTATATACGAGATGCATCCGCTTACATCCTTTCTATTTCCGTGCTACTAATGCCATGTGGACGTTCCGTGTACTTTCGCTTCCTCCTCTTTCGCTTTCAGCTGCAGCGGATATGAGTTGAGGGGATGTCCAGAGGATGCCGAGAGGATACAGCAGACGTGTAATGGATGACAACGGATGTGGAATGTTTGTTGCCTGTATGTGTCATGGATGTACATTGTACACGGCGGAAAGTTCATCCGCTCAAACGTTTTGTGCAGCTCAAAACGTTTTGAGTGGATGAAATAGCAGTAGACAGATGTTTGACAGATAGTATGAAACACGTACGCAGTGAGTACACAACGGATGCATCGCATTTTCAAACGGATGGCAAGCTTTTTTGTCCGTTTTACATCCTCTTTGCATGCCGCTGGTGCAGTGGGACATGGGCTTTAGATCAAAGTTAAACACATCCATACACACACACAGGCATCATGCATGCAAAGCACATTGCTTAGTTCCTGAAGATTCTATATGTATTATATATGTATTTACTGTATATCTATATATGGTATCTAAATTTCTCTCTCACACACACACATACACACTCATTCACACAAACCAACAAATAGATGCAACAAGCTACTTAATTAGATGGGGAAAATGGCTTCCACTGCTGTTAAAGAATTGGAAATAATTTTAGAAGCAACGTCCTGAATGCTTTCCCTACTTGTTTTAATTTTAATTAATCCCTTGCCCATTAATTAGGAAAAATAACAGCTACAAATATCAATGAAGAAAATGATAAAAACCTCTCCCTCAGGGTACATTGATCTGAATTTTCATTTCAGCAATGGCTTGGTGATCTGATCATAGATTCCAGTCCTGTTAAGTCTGGCTGTACGTGGAAATGAACTTTTACCCTTTGAATATGTAAGAATATAGCTTTAAATTGTATAGGTTTTTTTAATCAGTTCTCTTTCCTGTTCTAATGAAGACTAATTCTTTTATCAAATATAGCCCACTGGGTTTTAAGAAAATCACTTAAAAATACATGTAGCTATCTGCACATTTAAAGTAATTATAAGTAATCATAATTTGAAGAAAACTCGTTGATTTAGACTTAAAAGAATTATTGGTAATATATATATTCCAGTGTCAGAATATTCCAAAGTATTCTTTATGTCACCTAATATAACAGTGACACTTCATTAACAAATATTGTATTTAAGATATTGCAGATAATCCTCAAGTTACGACTGTAATGGAGCCTGCCCATTATCATTGTAATGTTAAGTGAATCACATTAAATGAACAAACCCCACCTCTGCTCTTCCTAATGCATTTGTTGATCAAAAGCATGGGCAGTTAAGTGTGCCTGGTATCTCAGGGTGGGGACGACCACAGAGTCCGAGTGCAGGAACATGTCCTTGAACATGTTTCACTTCTATGCAAAAGAAGGGGAGCATGTGCAAGGACGTGCTCACACAGTCCTGTAGGAAGAAGCAGTCTGCTGTTGACTGTATGCCTTCCTTCCCCCATAATTAACTCTGCTAATGTAAGACCAGTGGAGCTAACGGTGGTGGTGGGAAAGAAGGCTAGCATCTAATGACAAAAGGAATATAGCTCCGCCAGCATCCAAGAAAAAGATGGTTGCTTTTCTGCCATGTGGCCAATTCTTCTTTCATTTCTACCTTAACCTCTGGAGGTATTTGAAAGGCAAGTGAGTGATCGGTGATGTGTGGGGAGAAACACATGGAATTCTGTGGTCTAGCAAAGCAGGGCCAGTGCCTGTGGAGACACAGCAGGCAGGAAGGGGTGGAAATATGCAGGGGGGTATGTTGCAGCATTTCTGTGTTCAGTCCAAAGGATGAAAAACCACCATGCTGCTGCAATACATGTAACTGTGGGACCAGGATATAAGTACTTTTTTGGGGGGGGAGTTGTTGTAACTTTGAACTGTTGCTAAGTGAACTATAATAACTCAAGGACTGCCTATAACTATATTTTGAGCAAGTGGCAAAAGATATATCCTTTTAAAATTACTCATGTCGGGGAAAAAAACTGCTTGGTATATTCTCAATACAGAAGGAAACTCAATTATCCAGCACTCACGTTATTTTCATATACAAAAACATGGTTTACACAAATCAATTTTCATAAAAGAGGACAGTTAATCTGATATAAACGTAAGAAAAAGTCACCGATAGTCACCAATTCAGACAAACTTACTAGATGCATTTCGGTTCATTTGTGCCTATATGCAAGAATGAAGAAAACAAATTTTAGTAAACACATATTATTTTCTTTGTAAATTAAGGGAGAAATTGAAGGTAGGAAATATTCCAAGTCAATCTATTTATTAGCCTTAACAAATTGAATGACAGATATTAATAAGATATTTAGGATAAATGTTTAGGATTTTAAATTTTGAACATCAGATGGAATCATGACCTCACAATTGTTTTATGCCAAACAATCATCCCATCTTAGTTGCTTGACATTACTACAGAAGTCCTCCATTTTTTTCTTAACTGAGTTAGTGAAGCTGGCTAATATTATTTCTAAATAATAATAATAATAATAATAATAATAATAATAACAACAACAACAACAACAAAAACAAAAACAACTATGGGTGATTTAAAAAAACAGCTGTCACTCTATACTGAAAGCCAATTATTCTATATAAAGGTGGTTTTAGACAGCCTCTGCATGGTGCTCTGAATTCTGAACCTCCTGTAAAAAATGTGCACTTAACAAATATGAAACTAAAAGCATCGAAGACTTAGATAAACATAACAAATCATAACAGTAGCTTATATGAAATTGATATACAAATTCACTTCCTTGGTATGAGATATTAATTACTGAATGGCCAATTTAAAAAGAATATTGATTACTGGAACCAATTTGCCTAATGTTAGGTGCCTGTCATGACCGTTTCAAAAGCTGTCTTGGAAATGCAGCTTGTAAACAAGCCCAATCCTAGTTTTACTTGGGAAAGACCTGGGATATTTTTTTTTTTTTAGGCTTAATCTTAAAGGAACAAGTTTTCAGCTCTAAGGTAAAAAGAATGGCAGCATTGTTCAAATCATACTGAACTTAAATAAACATCAGGATGGCCACAGGTCAGTGCTTTTACACAGATGTTACATTCCATCTTTTATAGGTCTACTACAAGGAAGGTAATTCATCATGGTAAAACACTGGTATTATCAAGAAAATGGTTGGCTTCTGGTGTTGAATAAGAGTACATAAGAGTACTTATGACCAGTCATTAATGACTGTTCAGAGTTACAATGACTTTGGAAAGGGTGCCTTACGGCTCTGAAACCACTTCTGGCTTGGCAACCAGCTTACACCTAAAACTGGTTGTAGTGTCCCATAGACATTTGACCCTGATGTGCAACATTTTTTGCTGGTTTCCAGTGTTTTTTGCTGGTTTCTGAATGTATTTTGACTTATGACTTGATTCACTTAATGACCACTGTAAAAGCAGTCATGAAATCAAGGCCAGTCACATGGGTGCCTGATTTATGACCTTCATGGCCTATGATTGAAATTGTGGTCCCAAGGTCAATTGTGGTTGTAGGTCAATGACTATCTGTGAATCAAATCCTGTTTTTATGGTGTGAGGCTAATAAGATTCAAAGTTTGAAAATGTTGATAAAATATTATACTAGGATTTTATTGCCCATCTTATTACTAATTTATTATTACAAGGACAAACAATTTTACAATTTTCATGGCATAACTCTAACTGGCAGCTTTGAGTGAACTGTGTATTACAGAATATTACAGAATAAAAAATCAATTACAATATTCTAGCTATATTCCTTATTAAGTAGTATGATACTGTTAATTAAATATTATTTAATACTTACAGGACTATGTCTCTGTTAGCATAGGAAATAAAATAAGGAAAACATGATTACACACAGTTTTGTACATGCTATATGTACAAAATGACATTCTTCTAATTTTCAAGGCTAAAGCATCAAAGTGTTAATAAAGTTTTAAAATAATCCTGTTATTTTAATGGACAATATTTCTTTTTAAAAAAAACCACTGACCTAAAAGCAGCACTTTTTGTTTGATTGCATCTTGTAACTGTTCTTTAACAAAGTGTTGTTCAAAGTTGCAACTATTCATCCTAGATTAAATTTGGGCCACTAGAGTCTATACTATTGTGATTTTCCCACAATTTATATAAAGTTGAAAGTTGTAATAAAGTAGCCAGCACCATTTAAAACAACAATATTGGGGTTTTATGGAGTTTTTGAATATGTGTTGTATATACCGTAAACCTCTTGGACTGCTTGATTAAATTGTTTACAAATATTCAGCAAGATAAATAAATTAGAATCTATGGACTATTCTGGAAAATCTTCAAACAGAACTGTTTCATTTCTTTCCCCTGGGAGAAATAGGTATCTGGGAGTTTCCCATACTTGCAAAAGAACAAAAGCCAATGGATAATGGGAGTGAAATACTGGATGATAGATTTTGCTTCCATCCTTTTGAAACAATTCAAATTGGGAAAAGATTCACGGAGTTTATTCAGGATCATCCCTACAAAATGTAGACTATTCTGTAACTAGCTATACTGAAGAAAACTTTTCTGTTTCTCATATTTTAGACAGCATGAATAAAGGAGCCCAACAAAAAGTATTTTGTATCAGGCAATGGATAGAACTTAACCAAGAAAACATTTAGCTCTTGCATGTCACACATAGATTAAATCTCTCTCTAGCTGAATATAATTAAAACATCTAACTTCAAAATACAAATGATGCCAGTTTGAACTAAAATGACTATTCATGCTTTTTAAAACAAGTTTATGATATAGGGCTGCACAAGTCTGTAGAAAATACATTTGAATATTATTAAAACTGTTCTTAAAACAGTACAGCTAACCTACTCAGCTGTACTGTTTCTTTTTTGGTGTTATTTTTCTTATTTTTGTATATTCATATGCATTCCTTGAATGTAACATTAATTGCTCCATTCCTTCTCTAAAAACTGTTAATAAAACATTCTAAAATAGTTATGCTAAATGAGTTAACATTCCTATGAAAGTATTAGTTATGTATATTTTACCTATTATTATATACTAAATAGCTTATAAAATTTACTTACAGATACAGCTGGTGAAAGGGTGATGTTTCCTATTGATTCTTTCAATTCATCCAAAGAAGGCACTGTATAATGAGAACTACAGTCTGAATGCACAGGTTTAATTTCCACACGGAACTTTCTGGGTTCATCATCTTCAGAGTCAGAATCACTTGAGGAATAAAAGTGGTTTTCTTTGGCATGTTATTTGCAGTTAAGGAAAAAGTTGAACGATCAATTAATACAGGGTTTCCAAACACTACTATCACAAATGTATCCCAACCCACTGAATGAATAAAACTGATAACTCACTGGGGTTAGAGCTGAGGAAAAAAATAATATACTCCTTTTACTTAATAATAATTAAATTATAGTCCGTATATCATGGAAAAGAAAGGATGTCTTACTGCCTTACATCAGTTTTCCATAAAACTCATAAAATGCTGCAGCTTATGAAAGACTAGCAGGCTGCAAATTGCATTTGGCCCTCTCACAGTCAATGAAGCTGCACTGAGGTAGCAGTACAGCACATCTATTCTGCCCCTTCTAGACTAGCACTGGGTATTCCTCCCAAAACTCTTGCAATATCTGCTTCCTCACAGCGGTCTTTAATAGCTGTTCTCTACAGAACAAGGGTCTGCATAAAACCTTTCTCCCTCCAGACATTACCACCCTTGCTTTTGAAAAGAATAGTAGTGTGCTTTAAAAAAAAAAAAGGGGGGGGAGAACAGGTGGTAGAACTGTTGTGTTGTTCTCTGTTCAGAACACTTATGGATCAATATGACCAGTTTGTGAGGAAAACTCTTCAGCAACCTTCTCTTCATTATTTTGCAACCAGCACTCCCCCCCACACACAGGAGGTTGAGATCCACACTCTGAGAATGCCAAGTTAATTAATATTGTTTCCAACTACTGCAAACAGAATGCTTTATAAAATTGTTTAATGTTTCAAATGTAAAAATACTAAGTATAATAACAACAAAGGATATTTTGACAATCTTTAGGTTTAATGCTATACCCTTCATCATCTACAGCTGGAATGTTCTGGGAGGAAAAAAACTTATTTTAAAATATGTTTCAGTAGAACTCATGCTTGATAGAAACGGCTAAAATACGACATTGAAAACAGTTAAGTGCCACACAAAAAGACTATATGAAAAGAATTAACTAATGTAGGCTGAAAAGTCTTGACTAAAGACACCTTTCTCAAAGCAGGGCTCAGTACAACTTTCAAATGGACTCTTCATAGCTTGGAAGCAACAATCTTCACAGCATATCCATGACACTTAATTGCTTCTATCAGGCCTCTATCCTGTTGCATAATATCCTGGAATTTATATTTTTATTTTTCTTATGAAAGTAATTTTTTTATTTATTTTATTTCTTCATTTTTTTTGCCACCTAGCTTGCAATGGCACTATTCTAGGATGCTTACAATAATAAAAAAGAATGGAAAAAGTGCAAACAAAAATAAAATAGAACAATGACAAAGGAACACGAGAATAATCATCAAAACGACAAGCAAAAGGATGGATGGGTGGAGAGCAGAGTGTGGAGGGGAATAGAGTCTGCCATCAATCTAGCAGCCATCTCCAGCACAGAATTCCCCCATCTGCCCCCCATGCCAACAGGCAGAGCCAAGTAATAAGAATAAAATCTTTATAATGAAATCAAGATTAACCTTTGTTAATCATTAGACACAATCATTAGTGCACTCCTTGTAGGTTAGCCACCAAAGACAATCATCCTTTGATTTATGACTTGCTGTCATGCCCCTGGTGGAGACTGACTCTGAGGGAGAGGAGGAACAGCTGACAAGGAGTGGAAGTGTGATTCTGGAGATTGTGGAGGAGGCTGGGAAAGGGCAGAGGCCGGCTGAGCAGTCAGAGGAGGACCCAGGCCCATCTCCTATCCATCCTAGGGCATGCAGGGAGGAGAGGATAAGAGAGAGACGTGGTCTCCTCAGGAGGAGANCCTTGAATTTGGTAAATAGTTCTTTTGTTCCGTTGTGGAAATTTCATCATTGTAGTTTGTTTGGTTTTTTATTTCACCTCTATCTGCTCATTAAATTTGGACTGTATTGCTTTCTTTTGAAGACTATTTTTGAGTATGTTTTATCTCCTACTGAGTTATTATTGAACAGTCGGGCCAAATTGGAGTCATTAAAGGACATTTATTTATGATTTGGATTTTGTTAACCACTCTGGGTCATCACACTTGCCGGAACACTTGATAAAAGTTACCATATTTTTCAGTGTATACGTACACCCCCAAAACTAGGTGGAAATGTTTGTGTATCTGATACAATGAATGTTGCCAAAGCCCTGCCCATCCGCCAGCCTCTGCCTCCCAGCAATTTGCCTGCTTGAAGCAAACAGCAAACAGCCTGGTCAGCTTCAGCACAGCCTAATTAGCACAAGTAGCTGATTGTCAGTTGGATCAGCCTCCCGATGATCAGCTGTTTCAAGCTGCAGGAATTGCCATTACTATTGCCGCCTCCATGTGCCCTTGTTTTCGGTCTCTGCAGGCCCCATTTTTGGCCTGCTCCGGGCAGCGGAGATTGGAACAGGCCAAAAATGGGGAGCATGGAGGCCAAAAACGGGATGCGGAGGCTGAAAAGGGCATGCAGAGGCAATAGGCGCAGACAATTCCTGTAGCCTGAAAAAGCTGATCATCAGGTGGCTGATCCAACCGACAATCAACTGCTTGTGCTAATTCAGTCTGTGCTGAAGCTTATCAGGCTGTTTGCTGGAAGGAGGCAAATTGCTGGGCGGAGGCAGATTTTTTTTCTTGTTTTCCTCCCCAAAGGCTAGGTGCATCTTAAACTTCAGAACATCTTATAGTCTGAAAAATATGGTATATAAAATGTTTGCACAGGAATATTGGAACATTCCTCCTTTTCTTGCTGGAAGCCAGCTAGAAAGGTCGCAAATAATGACCACATGACCCCAGCATCTCCATCTGTCATAAATTTGTACATGCCAGTTGCCAAGCACCTGAATGTTGATGGGATGCTATGGGGACTCTGGGATGGTCATAATATTCTTTTTTCTACACTTTTTATACTTAGTATTCTTTTTTCTTTAAGTTTAATTTGTATTGTTTTTTATTACTGTAACCAAAACCCTTAATAAAAATTAGACATAAAAGAAAGAAACTGTCTTAAAATGATATAGAAAATTGTTTTTATATTCTGAAACTGATACAGAATTAATCTAGTGGGGTATATTGGAAATAATAAAATAAAAAGCTTTCTGAACAGATATATGCATGAATTTGTTTACTAATTATTAAACAAGGAGTAGTGAAACATCCAGATAAAAAAGTAAATATTATAGGTTAATCCAAGTTATAGATTATAACAGCTGTCAAACCAGTAACGACATGAATGACATAATTCTAGTTTTAATAGAACTAGAAACTGTATATCCAATAAAGTTCCATCAAAGCCATGCAAAAATCATTCTGTTCAAATAAACAACCTTAAAGATAATTTTCATTTTTAATATTATATTATTGCTTAAATAAAAATCAAATCCATTAATTTTTCATAAAGAATATTTTATTATTCTAATAGTAATTAGAATATTATTAATATTTATAATTAGACCAAAAATAGTTTTGCCCACAATTTTTCTGGACATTCTAGGTATATATAATTTAACAATGATAATTGCGATCAGAATTGCCTTCATAAAGCAAAAGACATGTGATCATATTGCATAGCAAAGGCACTCCCAGCAGTCCCCATTGCCATTAAGTGGGGAAGAGATAGATTATTAACTGAGGACCTTACATGACCATGACATGGTATGAGAATCCATAAGTACCTGCTTACAACCCTAAAACTGTGTCGCTCCATAGCTGAAATTGTGTCCTGGGCAAACAGGTCAGTTGGCGAGAGCTACACGGCGGATCCACACAACCAAATATGGGCAGGCAGGTGTGATGGGAGTATGGGCAGGCAGGTGGATGCCATGGGCTGGTGAATTCCACAAGCGGGTGCTACAGAATATCGGTGGTCAGGCACTATGGAGTACAGGTCCTCATGCTGCTCAGGGACAAAAAGCAGCAGGAGCCTTTATACGACTGTAAGTGTACATGACTCTGCTTATTGCAAATGATGATCACATGACTGAGGATGCTGTAACACTTGTAGTCGTAAGCCAGTTGTCAGTTGCCTGAATCGCAATCAGGGGATCATGGGGACACTGCAATGGCTGCAACTCCAAAGATTGGCTGTATATCCTTCTTTAGTAACTTTGAACAGTAACTGTAATGTTGCTTCAGAAAATTCTGCTTTTCTGCCATCTTGGGTTAAATTCTGATAAATGGCCAAAAATAATTAGAAAGAAAATGGATGATAAAACTGGCACTTGTTTGAAACTGTAACATTATTCATAAATACCAAAGGTGCTTTTTCAAGATGCAACTGGTGGGTTTTTTTTCTGAAGGTATTTTGCTCTGAAGAAGCTTCTTGGATAACAAATGAAACGTCTTCAAAGAAAAACCAGAAAGTCTGGTTGCCTCTTGAAAAAGCACTCTTTGGGACAATCATGACCTAGATGACTGAGAATCTCCATTAACATCATTCATTCATTCACTCACTCATTCATTTTCTCTTTCTCTAACACACACACACACACACACACACACACAAACGCTCATATTATTCATATATACTTACTACTGAATCTGCATCTGGACATTCTCTGTAAAAAAGCACACATCAATTAAGCAGATAATTGCTATAATTATATGTATTGTCTAACTTTATCTTGCTATATACATAACCTCTTACTATCATCCTAGAAGTCAATGAATCAATGTATATTTTATTTAGTCATAAAAATGTTTAGACTATCAATTTCAGTCAAAATTCTTAAAAGTGGTGATCCCATATGGGCTCCTTCAATTTGCTTGTATCTTTGTCCTTTGTATATGAAATATGTGTTGGTTAAGCA